>JABUQX010013596.1:67500-80030 GCA_015478945.1 Trachelipus rathkii
AAAGTGCCAAATACTCCTATATTTATATACTTTAACTGGTATTATAGCAGTTTCAAATCACCTTTCGAATCACCAAAAATTTTCTAAGTTCAAAAAAATTTCTAAGTTCAGAAAAGTTAAGTTAAGTTTTTAAAGAAAATGTTTGAGGTGGCAACTCTGGCATAGATTCCAGAATTTATTCTATGAGGATACTACAATAGTCTTTAAGCTTATTTCTGAACTTAGAAATTTTTTTGACTTACAGGAAAATTTTCAGAAGTGAATTAAGAAAGTGAATTTAACATAGTGAAATTTTCCCTGTAAAACTTTTACATAATCCACCGACCGATGAACATTGCTTTACAATGGCTTGTTTGCTTGACGATGCACTGGTGTGGAAAGTTTAGGGAGAGATTTAAATTATTTTCATGTTTGTAAATAAAAAGTTAAGGTAAATACTAAGGTTTTATGATAAATTTTCTGTAAGTTCAAAAAAATTTTCTAATGTTCGAAAGGTGATTTAAAAGTGCAATTTTCCCCTTTAACTTTTTGTGGCTTATAACTTATTACATTGTGAACAATGGCTTGTTTGCTTGATGGTGCACTGGTGTGGAAAGTTTAGGGAGAGATTTAAATTTTTTTATGTTTGTAAATAAAATTAATATACCCTTAAATAAATGAATAAAGTTCCTTTACACTGACTATCCTATTTTTTTTTTTTTTACTTGGTGCTTCTTTATACACTGCAATTGCTTGATAAGCTGATCACTAAAAACGTTAAAGCTGGTTTATGTTCTAAAGATAAATTTTTCTGAAGGTAAATTTTTTTTAATCTTGTCTTGATTATTACAAATTTTTGTTGCTTTTCTCTAATTCCTCTTATAATTTTTTTTTGCATGTAATGTGTTTGGCTTTTATGATGCCTTGAAATCCATCTCCTTGAGCGTCCTATCCCTATTCTATTACTTTTAAGTGGAAGAAATATGTTTTGGGGTGGTGTGTTGTGTAGAGGGAAATCTTTTCAATATGGAATTGGACATCAGCTTCTAAATTGGCTGCAGTCACTTCTTTTCTGTGCAGAGATTTCAAAGTAAGTTTAATTAATCTACTATCTCAATTTCCCATTTTTTTATAATTAGTCTTAAGCAACTATTTTATTATTAATACACTTGGATCTATTAACCCCAATTCAATTTTTATCATAATATATATATATACTGTATATACCGTAAAGTGGAGCAATTCAGTCCAGAATTTGGGGTCCTCAAAATGCTAAGTATTTATGGGGGACTTTATTTTTATTTTTTGAATTTTTTTTTTTTATTGTTAAATGTTAATCTTTAGGCAGTAGAATTAGTAGAATTGTAAGTAGTATATATAAGATACGATAATGTAGAGAGCCGGATAAAGGTAACCGATGGACTGAAATTGCCAAACGATTGGGGGTGGGGCAATTCCAGTCCACTTCAAAATTTTCACCTCTCTTATAGAATCATCATTTAAAGTGGTTTTCTTTATAAACTATGATATACCTCAGTTTTTCATTTTTTAAGACAATGGTATTACAATATTATTTTAAGAAATTGGATTCGAAAACATAATAAAATTCTCGAGTTTTTATCAACAGCGCAAAATCGTAAAAAAAAAATGCCCTCACTCAAATGTTAGGGAGATTCCTTAATTCTTGTGAGTTGTTCTTTTAATCTATACTTACACAGGAAAATAAGGATTCCTTTATGTTTGATAGCGTTTTTTTACAATTTTGCGGTTTGACAAAAAGAACGCAAAACTCAAGCATTTTAGGCTATTTTTAAACATAATGGTATTTCAATATTATTTTAAGAAATTGGTTTCGAAAACGTAAATAAAATGCTCGGTTTGCAAGTTTCGTTTTTGTCAAATATTCAATAATTAGTTTTAAGAAATTGGGTTCGAAAAAGTAATAAAATGCTCGTTTTCATTCGTTTTTGTCAAACAAACCTTAAATCGTAAAAAAAAATGCTCACCAAATGTAAGGAATTTCCTTAATTCTGCAAGGTTGCTATTGCTTTAGCAATCTTACATACAGAATTAAGGAAATTCTTACATTTGTGAAGTTTTTTAACCGAGTACTCTTTGCGCTGTTGCCAAAACGAACACAAACCAAGTGTTTTAGGCCTATTGACGTTTTTGTAAAGCTAAAGAAAACGAAAACAGCTGTAGGCTCTTTTGCGACTATCTCATCAGGAGATCCCTTTGTATCCTGCCAATGCTACTTTTGCGTATAAGCTGAACCATCTTGACTGAAAAAAAAATTGTACAAATTAATGAGGCCTATATGAAAAAATTTACCTACCTATCAGTAGTAAGTCTACAGTCTCGTCGACAACTTCAGGAATACGAGTGTAGCTTGTTCTTATCAGCTTTAGCTGATAAGAACTGATAAGAACCCATGTTTTATAGTTAAGAAGTTTTAATTGGTATTGGTTATTTTTTATTATAATTATTTTATTATTATTACGTCGAAATAATTTTGAATCCCGTAGAAGGATTTCAATTTGAGCCGATCACCCCTGCTCCGACTGCCGATCCGACACCGACACCGACATCTCCGACACCGAGTCGAACCAGGAGACACCGACCGACACCGACTCCCTGTCTCCGCACAGCACCGCACCACACCGCTCCGTCTCTGGTTTCAGTCTCTGAAGTTTTAATTTTATTCATGTATTTATTATTATATTATTACTTAATTATTAATTTTATTATTATTATTATTATTATGAATTATTATTTCAGGCTCCGGCTCAGCCTATGGCTCTTAGAATACTACATGGGTTACGAGTTCCTCGTATCTGGTTAAAAATTGAGGGGGGTAGATGGTGAGGTACCCTCGTTGTATACGAAGTTACGTCCCCTGGGTCCCCCCGAAGGGGGACCCCACCCCCATGTAAAAAAATCAAAGTGTTCCGAATTTGGCTATAAGTGATGAAGAAAGATTCATGATTGAGTTTTAGAAGAGAGTTAGTATTGAATTCTGAGGAGTTGGCTCCGGCACCGGTGCTGGAGGCCCTGCGGGGCTGAGTTAATAAACATTCGCTTAACAACAATGTTGTAGCTTTATATAGGTTTTTCAAAAGTCGTAGATCTCCGAAATAGTGAGTTTAGGACATATAGGGTGTCTAGGAGTCCCATTTGAGGGGACAGGGCCCCAAAATAAAATACTTGACGTGAGAAAGCGTGAAACTCGATCATACACCTACATATAAGTGTATCGGTACTGTTGTCCATGTTAAATTGTATGAGCCACGTCCCAGGTGGGGATGGCTGGCCCCTCGAGAAACTTGAAATATTGTACGTAGAAAGCGTGAAACTCGGAATACACTATAATATAAGGCATCATTACTTGAAAACGCAGTGTTAAATTATGGTGAGCACCCCAGGGGGGATGCTGGCGTCCCTCGAAAACCTGAATATTTGATGTACGAAGAACTGGAAACCTCGGTATATCACCTATCATATAAGGTAATCATTGCTGAAACCAGTGTTAAATTGATAGTGAATCCATTGGGCGGTCTCCGGACCCAAGACGCTGAAAATATTGACATAAAACTATGAAAACTTTCTGCATGTTAGTATCTTGATATTAATCTCATCATTCATATATTGGGTTAATTCCGTACACATCCAAAGGGGGGTCTCTGGTCCCCCTAGAACCTGAATATTGGCATGCAGAAACGACGAAACCTTGGTTTACATCTTTTTCGTTATATGTTAATCCACGACACAGAATAGAAAAAAAAAAAAAAAAAAAATAAAAATAAAAATTAAAATAAAAAAAAAATAAAAAAAAAAAAAATTAAAAAATTTTTTTTAAAAATTTTAAAAATTTAAAAAAAAAAAAAAAAAAAAAAAAAAAAATTATTTTTTTATTTATAACTTAGATAATTACGTTTTTAATATAATCAAATAGCCCTCTAAGAGCCCTCCTGAGCCTCTTTAGCCTCCCCCGCCTGTCACGCCCCCTCCATCTATGATCTATGGATTCATGTCATATTTTGTATACATTACTTTCAAACTTTCAATTTATTTTATTTTATATTGTTTGAAACAGTTTGTTTTTACTAAATTTTTACCCTTTTCATATTTATTTAAGAAATTTATTTTTTTACATACATTAATACTGTAAATTCATTAGAATAAAACCGACCCACCCTCCCCCATCCCACCCCAATCCTGGTATTTTTTACATTTAACATAGTAAAATTTTAACAAAAATTTAATATCATAACCATGTCTAATTCATACTGACAATGAATATAATGCTAATGTAACAAAGTTTTCAACATCATAAAGCAATACATAACATCACTCAAAAACTACGAATATAAACGTACACACCAACAAACGCTAACACTATCTTAACATGAATAACCAGTTTTACACTTTAACAAACTTCATACTTAGCAACAGTAAAGTAAACTAACATGTGAGCGCAGAACGTAATCACTTAACACTTTGTCTAACATAATCACTGATTATTTTTACATTTAACATAACCGATCGTAACATTTAAAAAAATTTTATCGCAATCTTGTGGAAGTAATCATACTGATCAATGGATGATATGCTAACCGTAACGAAAGTTCATCATCAATAAACTAAACATAGCATCACGCGCTGAAACATGAATATATAACGTACACTCACAAACCTAACCCATCTTAAACAAATAAACGTTACATTAACAAACCTTGCCATACTTTAACAACAGTAAACGTAACTAAGACATTGAGCGCAGAAAGTAATCTACTTACACTTTTCTAACATAGCGCTGTTATTTTACTATTAACATAGTACATTTTAACAAAATTTAATCACAACCTTCTATATATCATACTGATCAATGAAATATATGCTAACGTATATCAAAGTTTTCATATTAATAAGGCAAACAACATAGGGTCATATGAACTACGAATATAATTGTACACTCTACAATCTAGAACACAGTTTATACACTAAGTAAGCAGTCAATCATTAACAAAGTTCCAATACTTAAAACAACTGAATACTTAACAACTATTGCATACAATACGTAACGTTATTAAACTTTTTCATAACATATCTCTACGACTATTCATATTATTTTTTTGCATCGAACATAGTAACATTTACTAAAAGATTTATCACAAAATTTGTGTAATTATTATACCGACCAGCGAAAATAGCTAGCGCTAACAATAGATTTTCATCTATCAATAAAGCTAACAGTATCATAACCTGATGTAACAATATTAATGTATATACTATCAATCCAACATACTTATGCATGATAAATCGCTAACATTATACAGAGTTCCATACTAACAACAGTAAAGACTAGCTGTTGCATAGAAAAAACGTAACCTATTCATACGTTTCAAACATATCTTCTACATACTTACTTATTTTCTGTATTATGACACTGTAAATTTTATCATCACCGTACCTAAATATCATATTGATCAACGAAATATATGCCAACGTAACAAAAGGTGTGCCTTACAAAGCTAACATATCATAGTCTTAACCAAGAACTGAACATACAACGAAAAACCTAACACAGCTTTAAGCAAGAATAAACTGCTAATATTAACTAATAAGGTTTCATAGTTAACAACAGTAAAGTAACTACAAAAACGATACAGAACGAACAAGTACAAAGCTCGATGATGGTAAAATATGTCATTTTTAACAAACCAGTATATTGCGATGTCCTTTGTTTATTTTCTAATTTACATTTTTTATTTACCTTTTGTTCTTTTCTTAAAAAAACTTTTATTATTTTAATTTTTTTTGTTAAAACCTTTTGTTTTTAAAAAACTTTATTTTTATTTTTATTTCATTTCTTTAAAACTTTGTTTTAAAAACTTTTTGTTTATTTTTAATTTTTATTTCTGTAAAACTTTTTGTTTTTTAAAAAAGCTTTTTACTTCTTTTAATCTTATTTCTTTAAAACTTTTTTGTTTTTACTAAAAATTTTAACCTTCAGTTTTAAAAACGTAAAAAATTTGTGTTTTTAACATACCCTAAAAACGTAAATCACTGAATCAAGTTAAATCAAACCCCCACCAACCCCCTTACCTCGTCCAACCTCTGACTCGCTATTGGGGTATTTTGATCAATTGGATCTATTAATCTGTGTTGACGTCCAGTCCATATTTTGAGTATAACTTTGGATAAACATAGCATAAAAAATAGGTTCATTATACTAACCCTCGGATATATGCTGACATAACAAAGTTTTCACATCAAGAAAGCTAACAGTTCTATGATGGATGTTTAAGAATATAATTATAACATCAAACTAACATAACCTTAACGAATAAAAGAGCTTCAAATTCAAAAGTTCAATACTACTAAACAGTAAAGTAACTAGCAAACATATAGAACGTTCCCTTTCACACTTTTTTTCTTTTTTTTAAAACTTTTATTTATTTTTCAACTTTATTTCATTTCATAAACTTGTTAAAAAACTTTTAGCTATTTTAATTTTTTTCTCTAAAACTTTTTAGTTTTTTTTTTTTTTAAAAACTTAATTTTAACTTTATTTCTTTAAAACTTTTTGGTTTTTACTAAAAAATTATTCTTTTTATGTTTATCACGTAAAAAAATTTAAGCATTTTTTATTCATTTTAAGTTAAACGACAGTAAATACCAAGTTTTCACATCAAAAGCTAACATAACATAACCTAGCAAGAATATATAATGTTATAACCATCATAAACCTAAACAAATATACCTGATACTTGGCAACAGAAAGTAACTGATGTTGCTTACAGACCTATCTATAATCACTTTGTTTTAAAACATATCTCTAACAACACACTAACGTTATTTTTACATTAACATACGACATTTAACAAAAGTTTATTCATGACATTATCGCCAACCAAATATATGCCTGACGTAACAAAAGTTTTTCACATCAATAAAGCTAACATATCATATCCTGAACTAGGAATATAAACCACAATGACAAAACCTAATATACCTTATGATCGAATAAATGGCTCAACATAACAAAGTTTCATACTTAACAACACTAAAGCAACTAACAATGCATACAGAAAAACGAACATGTACGAAGCTGATAGGGTTCCTGCTCACTAATTGTTTCAAAATACAAGTCGATGAAATGACCATGAGCACCCCACCGGGGGGATTCTGCCCCCTCAAAAAACCTGAAGTATTGACCGTAGAAGATCTGAAACTCGGTATAACACGTATTCATCATGAAGGTATCATTGCTGAATACCAGTGTTAAATTGTAGTGACCACCCCATGGGGGCACCAGCCCCACAAAACCGAAATATTGACATAGACTATGAAATCTCGGTATGTACCCTATCATATAAGATTCCTCACATCAATATATGGGTTAAATAGCCGTAACCGGCCTAAAGGGGGGTCACCTAAACCTGAAATATTGGCATAGAAACGACGAAACTTGGTTTACATCTTTCTTAGTGATTGTATCCCGACACAGAATAGGAAAATAAATTACAAGAAAACAAATATAAAAAAAAAAATAAAAATAAAAAAAAAAATTAAAAAAAAAAAATTTAAGAAATTTTTTTAAAAACAAAAAATTTTTTTAAAAATTTTAAAAATTTAAAATAAAAAACAAAACAAAAAAAAACATTTTATAACTTTAAATTAGATTTAAGGGTAGTAAAACAAAACTTATTTTTAAACGATTTCGAAATCAGCCTCTAAGAGCCCTCCTGAGCCTCTTAGAAACTCCTCAGCCCCTCCCCGCCTCAACGCCCCTTCTCCATCTATGAAATCTATGGATCAATGTCATGATTGTTGTCTTGACATACACCTCTTTGCACTTTATTGGGTCAAATTTGTTGAAAATCAGTTTGTTTTTACTTAAATTTTTAACCCTTTTCATATTTAATAGTTAAGAAATTTTTTTTTTACATAGATCACAATGAACTGTAAATGAGTAAATCAAACCACACACCCCTCCCCCCCCATCCGAACATATGCGGGATTTTTACATTAACATAGTATTTAACAAAAATTGTTAGATCATAACCTTTCTAAATAGTCATACTGACCGCTGAGATATATGCTCAAGTGTACAAACTTTTCACATCAATAAAGCAAACATAGCACAACTCGAAACTACGAATATAGCTACACACACAACCTAAAGCATCTAACATGGAATAAGAAACGTTTACATAACAACACCCTCCGATACTTAGCAACAGTAAAAGTAACAACATGTGAGCACGCAAAACGCAACCTATTAACACTTTTTCTAACATATCACTGATATTTTTCACATTACAAAAAACATTAAAACAAAAATTTTATCGCAATCTTGTGTAAGTTATCATACTGATCAATGGATATATGCTAACCGTAAAAAGTTTTCACATCAATAAAGCAAACATAGCTATCACTGAACTAAACGAATATAACGTTCACTCACAAACCTAACACATCTTATACATGAAAAACAGTTTTACATTAACAAACTTGCCATACTTAAAACAACAGTAAAGTAACTAAACATTTGACAGCAGACGTAATCTAACTCCCACTTCCCTACCCCAACACTGGATATTTTTACATTAACAGGGTAAACATTTAACAAAATTTAATCACAATCTGTGTATATATCATACTGCAATCAATGAATATATGCTTAACGTACAAGTTTTCATATAACAGCAAACATAAGGTCATATGAACTACGAAATATAATGTTACATACAATTCCTAACAAATCTTATTACACGATATAAGCAAGTCAAATTAATAAGTTCCAATGACTGTTAACAACTGTAAGTAACTACCATTTGCATACAATAACGTAACTTATTCAAGCTTTCAAAATCATATCTCTAACATACATTATTTATTTTGAGCAACATCACATAGTAATCATTTAACAAAAGTTATCACAACCTTTAACCTAATTTATCATACTGACCAACTAAAACTCTCACGCAACAAAGATTTCACATCAAATAAAGCTAACGAGTCATAAACTGAGTAACAATATAATTATAACATCAAATTCCAATCATACCTTATGCATGAATAAATCGCTAACATTAACAAAAGTTCCATCACTTAACAACATAAAGTAACTAACATTTATCTACAAAACGTAACCTATTCATGACGTTTTCAACATATCTCTTAAACATATCATTACTATTGTTCCGATAACCTGTAATATTTATCATAACCCGTACCTAATTATCAAATACTGATCAATCGAATATATGCCAACGTAACAAGTTTTTGGCTTAACAAAGCTACATATCATAGTCTTAACCAAGAATATAAACAACCACGAAAAATCCTACACAGCTTAAGCAAGAAATACGAACTGGCTAATATTAACGATATATGAACCTTTTCCATCTCCTCTAGTTTCTTATAAATGAATATATGTATCAGTAACGTTAATCCATAGTTGATAATATTTCATTTTAACAAACCAGTATAGCGATGTCTTTGTTTATTTTTAATTTCATTTCTTTAAAACCTTTTGTTCTTTTCTTAAAAAAACTTTTATTTATTTTTAATTTTTTTTTTGTTAAAACCTTTTGTTTTTAAAAACTTTTATTTTTAATTTCATTTCTTATAATGTATGTTTTAAAAAACTTGTTTATTTTAATTTATTTCTTTAAAACTTTTTGTTTTTTAAAAAACTTTTACTTTCAATGTTCACTATTTAAAACTTTTCGTCTAGCTACATTTTACACTTCAAGTTTAAACGTAAAAAAATTGTGTTTTAACAGTACCCTAAAAACGGTAAATCACTGAATCAGTATCAAACCACCCCTACCACCCCCCTACCCGTCCCAACCCTGATCTATTGGGGTATTGATCAATTGATCTATTAATCTGTTGACTCCATTCATATTTCGAGTATCAATCTTGGATAAACATAGCATAAAATATGTTTCTTTTTATATTAAATCTGTGAATAAATGCTGACATGACAAAGTTTTCACATCAATAAAGGCAAACATAACATAACTGATGTAAGAATATAATGTATACACTAAACCTAACAAAACCTTAAACACGAATAAACAACTAACATTAACAAGTTCCATACTTTAACAACAGTAAAGTAACTAACAAACATACAGAACGTCGCCTTCACATCGTTTGTTTTTCTTTTGTTTTAAAAACTTTTAAATTTATTTTTTAACTTTATGTTTCTTTAAATCACGCTTTAAAATTTTAAAGCTATTTTTTTAATTTTATTTTCTAAAACTTTTATAGTTTTTTTTTTTTTTTTTTTTAAACTTAAATTTAACTTTATTTCTTTAAAACCTTTTTTGTTATGAACTAAAAAATTTATTCTTTTTAATGTTTATAACGTAAAAATTTACAATTTTTAAATAAACTAAACAGTAAAACAGCTAAATCTGTTTAAACATCATAAAGCTAACATAACATAACCTGATGCAAGAATATATAATGTAATTTTCTCAAATCCTAACAAAATACATACTTGTGCAACAGGAAAGTAAAATAACATAGCATACAAAAACGTACGATATTCACACTTTTTTCAAAACATATCTCTCTAACATATCACTGGCATTTTTACGTTAAGATAGGAAATGTTTTAACAAAAATTTAGCATACAGATAGCTCCGCACAAGTATATTTTGAGTAATCAAGTTTCACCAGTCATAAAGCTAACATATCATTATCCGAAACTAGGAAATAAACGCACAAGTGATCAAAACCTAGATAATACTTTACTGATCGATAAACTGCTAACATTAACAAAGGTTTTCATACTGTAGAAACAACACTTAAGCAAGCTAACAATGCATACAGTAAACGAACATGTACGAAGCTGATAGGGTTCCTGCTTCACCAGAGCTTATCAAATACAAGTCGAGAAATTATGGTGAGCACACCCAGGGGGGATGCTGGCCCCACTTGAGGACCTAATATTGACGTAGAAGATGATAACGAGGTGATAGAGCCAAACTGGCGTAGTCTCTCTGTCCAGAGGCTAAGGAGGAGTGAACATCCATGGGGGTCATCCGGGACCCCAAACCTGAAATATTGACATAGAGGGATGACTCGGTATGTACCCATCATATAAGATGCTCACATCATATATGGGTTAAATAGCCGTACACATCCCAAAGGGGGGTCTCTGGTCCCCTAAACCTGAATATTGGCATACGGAACGACGAAATCTGTGGTTTAACCATCTTTTCTTAGATGTACCACGACACATGAAATAGAAAAAAATTATAAAAATAAAAATATAAAAAAAATTGAAAAAAAAAAAAAAAAATTAAAAAAAAAAAAAAAATTAAAAATTTTTAAAACAAAAAAATTTTTTTTTAAAAATTTTAAAAATTAATAAAAAAAAAAAAAAACAAAAAAAAAACCATTTTATTCTTTTTAAGTTTATAACTTAAAAAAATTTACGTTTTTTATATAATTCCAAATAGCCTCTAAGCCCCTCCTGAGCCTTTTAGGCGCTCCCCTCTAGCTCCCCCGCTCAGAGTCACGCTCCCATTCCTCCAATTCTATGATTCTCTGGAATTCAGTCATATTTTGTATAGACAACACGATAAAGCTTCATAAATTTTCCTCCTTATTAAGTTTGAAACAGTTTGTTTTTTTTTATACTAATTTGTTAAACAATTTTAGACTTATCTAGTTAAGAAATTATTTTTTTTTTTGTTTGCAATAGCTACATAAACCTGTATAATCATAAAATCAAACCATCCACCCCTCCCATTCCCTACCCCAATCCTGGAATTTTTTTTAAGCATTAATTAGTATATTTAACGAAAATTTTAATCATAACCTGTCTAAATATCATATCTGACTCTGATGAATATATGCTAACGTACAAAGTTTTCACATCAATTAAACGCAAAACATAACATCACTCGATACCCATACGAATAATAACGTAACAACACCAAACCTAACACATCTAAAGCATGATTTAACAGTTTACATCAGGAACCAAACTACCATACTTGACAAAATAGTAAACAACATTGAGCCCGCCACGTGTAAAACGTAATCACACTTACAACAAACTTTTTTCTCCCCTATACATATCACGATATTTTTAGACATTAACATAGTAAAACATTTTTAATACCAAATTTTTAATACGCAATCTTGTGTAAGTGGGGCGTTATACTATCAAGTAATTTCAGCAGGCTGGAAAAGTTTTTTCATACATCAATAAGCATAAACATACCATTCACCTGACTAAAACAGAATACTGTTATTTTATAACGTTAATTTGCATCACGCATATCATTTGTCAACGAATTAATAATTAAACCTAACACATCCTTAAACATTAAATGAAAACAGTCTAGTTTAACAAATTAACATAAACTTCCCATAACCTTAACAACGTAAAGTAACTAAATATAACATAAAAATACGTAACCTACTTACACTTTCTAACATATCACTGATATAAATAAATTTTTTAAATTACATTAAACATTCGTAACATTTTACAAAAAATTTAATCACAATCTGTT
>JABUQX010013597.1:0-41777 GCA_015478945.1 Trachelipus rathkii
AGAAGGCTGTTGATGTAGGCAGCTCAAAAAGGATAGCAATAGTAGTTGCAGTCAAGAAATATTTTTGGCAGACAGTAAGAAGTGCTTTGCCTAACCAGGCCAGTCAAGACAGGCTGCTAGGCAGGCATCAGCCAGGCTGCCTAGGCGGCAGTCAAGGAAGGCTGCCTAGGCAGGCCGGTCAAGAAGGCCTGCATATGCAGGCAGTCAAAGAAGGCCTGCCTAGGTAGGCTAGTCAAAGATGCTGCTCCTAGGCCACGGCGTCAATTGTAGTGCTGGTCTTCAGGTGTAGTTTGTCTAATCAATGGAAAGTTGCTAGGTCAGGCTAGGTCAAGAAGGCTGCCTGGTAGGTTTTTAACAGTCGCACACAGAGAGAAGGTCTTGCTATAAGTTGTTTTGGTAGTAATAACAAGAAAGAGCATGACACTAGGCACAGTGCATAGTTCAAGTAATTTGCAATGTTCCTATAGGACATGGCAAGTCAAGGAGGGTCATGCCTAGTGAGAAAGGCTCGATCACAGGCTGAAATCCTCTAGGCAGCGCAGTAAGTATTGCTCTTAATAGGTAATTGTGGCTCTCAATTTAAATTTGCCTAGGCGAGCAAGTAACGAAGGTGCTGTCCGTCTATGGACTGGTTACTCAAGTGTACGATAAGTTGACTAGGAATGCCGTCAAGAATTCTGCTAGGAAGGCAGTCCCATACTAAAGTCTTCCTCATAGCGAAGTGCTATATCAATTATGCAGTATATGTTTAAGTTAGGTCAGTTTCAAGAAGGCTGCCTAGGACTAGGTCATCTAGCAAGGATCTGTCTATGGCAAAACAGATTCCGAATGGCATGCCTAGGCTCATGCATATCTAAGAAAAGCATCCTAATGCAGGAAAGTTCAAGAAGTCTTGCTATGAGTTATCATGGATTCAGTCACAAATGAAGGCTGCCTGAACGGCAGGAGTCAATCAATAGCTCAGGCTTGCCTGGCAGGCAAGTCAATAAAGGCTGCTACGGCAGGCAAATGTCAAGAGGCATTGCCTAAATGCAGGCAGCTCAATGAAGCTGCTGCTAGGTCGGCAGTCCCATGAAAAAAGTGCATGCTCTAGGCAGCACGTACGCAATGAAACGATGACCTAGAGCTACAATTCAGATAATGTAGCTCCTAGTCAGGATCAAGTCAAAAAGAAGCTCCTATGTGGGATTTAGTCAGGAAAGGCTATGCTAAGGTAGGCTAGTCAAGAAAAGGCTGCCTAGGCATGGTTCAGTCAAGAATTTCGCGTAGGCCATGTCAATACAGTCAAGAAGGGCTGCTAGGCAGGCATCAACAGGCTTGCCTAGGCAGGCAGTTAAGAAGGCTGCCTTGGCGGGCACATCAAGAAGGCTGTAGTGCAGGCAGTAACGAAAGGCTGCCTAGGCAGGGGCACAGTCAAGAAAGCTGTGACTAGAGCAGGCGCAGTCAAGAATTCTGAGCTATGGAAGGCAGTCAAGGCAGAGGCTGACCTAGGCAGGCTATCGAGAATTCTAGGTGGTGATAATTTAGGTAGGAACTCGAGTCTTAGGCCTTAAAACCTGCGTACTAAGTAGGGTGCTGACTCAATACGATGCAATAATATCTAGCAGGTACTGTCTAAGGCAAAAGTCTAAGAAGGCTGCCTAGTGCATGCAAAATTCAAAAGAAATGCATGCCTTAGAGCAGAGAGGTCATAGAGGCTCCCTAGGCAGGACAAGTCAAGAAGGCTGTCCTAAAGTCAGGCATCAGAATTCTGCGCTAGGCAGGCAGTTCAATAAAGAAGCTGCTAGGCAGGCAATCAAGCAGGCTTCATAGGTAGGGTACATCAATGAAGGCTGCTCTTAGGCAGCAATCAGCAAGGCTGCCTAGGTAGGTCAAGATAATCAGAAGGCTGCCTTAAGTAGTGACAGTCAAAAAAGGCGTCCTAAGCAGGCAGTCTCACACGAAAAAGGCTGCCTAGGCGGCATGACAAGAAGCTTGACTAGGCAGGCAGTCAAGAAGCCTGCCTAGGCAGGCAGTCAATGAAAGCTGCCTAGGCAGGCAATCAAGCAGGCTGCCTAGGCAGGCAGTCAAGAGGCTGCCTAGGCAAGGCAGTCCAGTAAGGCTGCCTATTGCAGGCATGTCAGAAAGGCTGCCTAGGTTAGGCTCATTCACAAAGAAGGCTGCCTAGGCAGGCAGTCAAGAAGGCTGCCTAGGCAGGTCCTAATAAAGAAATGTTAGCTAGGCCAGTGACAGTCAAGAAAGGTGTCACCTAGGTAGGAAGTCAGGAAGGCTGATTTAAAGGTAGGTAGTCATAAGAAAGTGCTAGTCCTAGGACAGGCAGTCCAAGATTCTGCCTTAGAACAGGTACAGTCAAGAAGGCTGCTAGGCAAGCAGTCAAAAAGGCTTTCTAGGTAAGCAGTTAAGAAGGCTGCCTATAGGCAGGCAATCAAGAAGGCTGCCTAGGCAGGCAGTAACGAAGGCTGCCTCAGACAGGGCAGTCCATGAGAAGTCTGACTAGGCAGGCTAAGATCAAAGAAATTCTGCTAGGAAGTGCAGTCAAGAGGCTATATATTATATAAGAAGGCTGCTAGGCAGGCAATCCAAGTGCAGGATTGGCTAGGTAGGCGTCGAGAAGGCTGTCCTATAAGGCAGGCAATATAGCTAGAGCTGTCTAGCAAACAGTATACAAGAAGTGCTGCCATAGGCATAGCTTAAGAAAGAGCTGCCTAGGCAGGAAGTCAAAAGTAGGCTCTAGGCAGGACAGTGCAGAGGCTGCTAGGCAGGCAGTCCAAGAATTCTGCCTAGGTCCAGGCAGTCAAGAAGGCTGCCTAAGGCAAGGCAGTTATCATAAAGCAGCTGCTGAGCCTATAGGTAAGGCAGTCAAGAAGGTCTGACATATAGTGAAGGTCACAAATCAAGCGGCTCCTAGTGTAGGTATCAGTAACGAAGGCTGCCTGTAAGGGCAGTCAAATAAGGCTTGCCTAGGCAAGGCATCAAGAAAGGCTACCTAGGCAGGCATAGTCCAAGAAGGCTGCTAGGCAGGCAATCAAGAAGGTCTGACTAGGCAGGCATCAAGCTAGCTGCTTGGTAGGAAGTCAAGAATGGATTTGCCTTAGATATGTCAGAACAATGAAGGTATTGCTGCCTAAGTAGGTAACAGTCATAGAAGGAACTGCTCATAGGCAGGCAATCAATGACAGGGCTGTCTAGGCAAACAGTCAAGAAGACTGCCTAGGCAGGCATTCAAGAAAGGCTGCCTAGGCAGGCAGTCTAAAGAAGGCTGACTAGGCAGGCAGTTAAAGAAGGCTGCCTAGGCAGCTAGTCCGCAAGAAGGTCATGTCTAGGCAGAGTCAGTATCAACAGGCTGCCTAGGCTACAGGCATTTCAAGAAGGTGCTGCCTAGCGTAGGTACAGTCAAGAAGGCTGCTAGGTAGGGCAGTCAAGAAGGCTGCCTAGGTAGGGCAGTCAGAAGGCTCCTAGGCAGAGCATTCAGAATTGGCGTGCCTAGGCATGTCAACATCAAACAGGCTGACCTAGGCAGGTATCAACGAATTGGCTCTCGCCTAGCACGCAATAGCACATAGTAAGAAAGAGAGCTGCCTAGTGCAGGGCAATTCGATACAGGATTTGTGACTATTGCCTCAAGAAGGTCAGTGCATAGTACATAGGCTGCATAGACGGCAAGTCGAAGAAGGCAGCCCTCATATGTGCATGAGCCAGTTGTTCAAGAAGGCTGCCTAGGCAGGACGTCAAGTAGGCTGCCTAGGACAGGCAGTCAAGAATGCTGCCTAGGCAGGCAAGGCAGTCAAGAAGGCTGCTAGGAAGTCCAGTCAAACGTCTTCCTAGGCATCGCATTCAAGAAGGCCTGCCTAGGCAGGCAGTCAAGAATGCTGCTAGGCAGGCAGTTTTCAAGTTGGCTTGCCTAGGCAGGCAATTAGCAGGTGCAATACCCTACTTATGAGTAGGCATATTTCAATAAGAAGCGGGGCCTGTCTTAGGCTAGGCGCATGATATCACACATGAAGGCTGCCTAGGCAGGCAAATAAGAGGCTGCTAAGGTAGGCAGTCAAGAAGCTGCTAGGTAGGTTCAATCCTTAAGAAGGGCCTCTTAGCAGTATGGAGTTACACTGTCAAGAATTACTGCCTAGGCAGGATCCAAATCAAAGCGCATAAGGTCTACACTTCAGGCATGAACAGTCAGAACATTTTTCGACTCCTACCGAGCTCAGGCATCATAGAGGCGTCGCCTCATATCAGGCAGTCAGAGGCGTGGCTCTAATGGTAGGTCAGTCCTAGAAGGCTGCCATACAGGGAGGCCCAGGCTGCTCACATATGTAACAATGGCTGCTAGGCAGGCAGTCAAGCTAGTTGCCTAGGCAGGCAGTCAAGAAGGCTTGCGTAGCCATATCTTACAGGCCAGACGACAGGAGCTAAGCTTAGGCTGTAGAGGGTTTTTAAGTCAAGATTGCCCCTAGGCAGGCAGTCAAGAAATTCCTCTTAATAGGCCAGGCCACGCTTCAAATGAGAGGCTTGCCCTATTAGCAGTGCAATCAACGCGGTCTGCCTAGGCAGTGCTAGGTGCAAGAAGGCTCAAAACCTGGGCAAGCAGTCAAGTATGAGAGCATGTACACCTATGGCAGGAAAGTCAACGAATTCTGCTATGAATCCAAGTGCAATCATGAAGTAGAGTGATGCCTTTTGTGACAGTCACAATCAGCAGGCTCTGCCTATGGTAGGCAAGTCATAGATAGAGCTACTTGACTAGGCGCCAGGTATCATCAAGCAGTTAGGGCTGTCTAGCAAACAGTCAAGAAGGCTGCCTAGGCAGGCAATCAAGTAAAGGCTGCCTTACGGCATGCAAGATATAAAGAAGGTGACTGCCTAGGCATGGCACAGTCAAGAAAGGCTGCTCTAGGAGTGGCAGTCAAGAATTCTTGCCTAGGCAGAGTCAAGTCAAAGATGAGTGACTTCTAGGCAGGCAATCAAGCAGTAGCTCTACAAGGTAGGCAGTCATCAAGAAGGCTCCCTAGGCAGGAAGTCGAGAAGGCTGCCTAGGCAGGCGTCAAGAAGGCTGTACTAGGCCAAGGCAGTCAAAGAATTTCTGCCTAGCGCATGATACAGTCAGAAGGCTGCCTAGTGCAGGCAATTAAGCAGGCTGCCAAGGGTAAGCAGTCAAGAAGTCTGCCTAGGTATGAGCAGTCAAACAGGCTGCCTGGAGGCAGTCAAGAAGGCTGCCTAGGCAGGCAGTCTAGAAGGCTGTCCATAGGCAAGCAATCAAAGAAGGCTTGCCTAGGCTGGCAATAGCAAGAAGGCTGCCTAAGCAAATCAGTCAAACAGGCTGCCTAGGCAGGCCAGTCAAGAGGCTGCTATGGACAGGCAAAGTCTTAGAAGGCTGCCATAGGCAGGCAATCTAAGAAGGCTGCTAGGTAGGTACAATCAAGAGGCTGCCTAGGTAGGAAGTCAAAAAGGCTGCCTAGGTTAGGTAGGCAGTTAAGAAGAGCGCCTAGGTAGGCAGTCAAGAAATCTGCCTGTAGCAGGCAATCAAGCATTATAAGGCTGTCTAGGCAAAGCAAGTTACCAAGTAGGACTGCTAAGGCAGGCAATCAGCGGCTGCCTAGGTAGGAGCAGGTGCAGAACGGCGGGCTTAGTGTAGGCCTAGCGTTGTTCAAAGAAGGATAATGGCCATAGGGAGACATTTCAAGAAGGCTGCCTAGGCAGGCAAGTCAAGAAAGGTTGTGGCCACTGCGCAGGCTATGTGAACTGAATGATGCTGCCTGATTACAGCAAAGGCATCAAGCGCACGGAGGATGGTAGAATGGGTTCGAGAGCACTGCCTAGGGTGAAAGGGAGGGCAGTGTCAGAACACGATGAGCAAATGGCGGTGAGGCTATTCTCCCTAAACTCTATGCATAGGCTTGTCCTTTAAAGGCTTGGCTAGCTTCGAGTGAGATCGAAAAGTGCTGCTTCTGGTCTCAAGGACTCCCAGATGCAAACAGGCTCTAGAATAGGGAGCAGTCGCAGTCAAACGAAAGGCTAGCCTAATTTGCGGCGCAGTGTCAAGAAGAGCTGCTAGGCAGGCAATCAAGCAAGGCCTGCCGTGCTAATAATATGCAGGCTCACTGCAGGCTGCCTTGGTAAGGAAGTCAAAAGATGGCTGCCTAGTTATGCAGACAAGAAGGCCTGCTAGGTAGGCAGTCCAGAAGGCTGCCTAGGCAGGCAGGTGCAGCACACAACTCGTTTCCTGGTAAAGCAGATCAACGAACGCGCACGCATTCATAGGGCAGAGCAGTCAAGCAAGTGCCTGGCCGTACCGGTTAGGGCCACGATACAAGGCAGGAGCTCTTCTCTTAGGTCAGTAGTTCTAGAGGCTGCACTAGGCAGGCAGTCAGAGGCTGCCTAGGCAGTCAGTGTCAAGACGCAGGCTGCCTTAGGCAGGCATTCAAAGAAGGCTGCCTCACGCTCTCGCGCACACGTCCCAAGTGATAAGACTGCTAGGTAGAGCCCAGTCAAAGATGGCTTGGCTAGGTAGGCGTCAAGAAGAGGCTGCTAGCAGGCAATCAAGAAGGCTGCCTAGGCAGTCATATACGAGACACAGCTGCCTCGCTTGTATTCCAAGATAAGCGCTGCTTAGGCAGGCAAGTCAAGAGCTGCCTAGGCAGCGGCAATCTAGAGGGAGAGGTCCTGCTAGCGCCAGCTCAGTGCAAAACAAGGGGTCTCGCCTCTGAAGAAGGGCACGAGTCACTCTTCAGCACTAGGGCTGGGAGGTAAGCGACTATTGTTATCAGTACTCAAGAGTCTAGCTAGGCAGGCTGCTAGGCAGCGCTGCCTAGGCCCGGCAGTCAAGAAGGTACTGCTACTATAGGACAGGTGCATTCAAGAAGGTCTGCCTAGGTATAAGTCAGTCCAAACAGGATTCCCCTAGGCAAGGCATTCAAGGAAGGCTGCCTATTCAGTGAGCAGTTCAGAAAGGCTGCCTAGGTGATCAGTGTAATTAAAGCAGGCTGATTAGGTACGGCAGTCTAAAGAAGGTCTCACTGGTACAGGGCATCAAGCAGGCGTCTAGGTTAGGCAGTCACGAAGGCTGCCTAGGTAGGCAGTCAAGAAGGCTGCTAGGCAGGCGCATTCAAGAAGGCTGCCTAAGCAGGCAGTCAAGAAGGCTGCCTAGGCTGGCAATCAAGAAGGGCTGCCTAGGTTACATAATGGAGTCCAACAGGCTGCCTACGTCAAGGCAGTAAAGTAAGGCTGCCTTGGAAGGCTCACAGTTTCTAGTAAAGGCTGCCTAGACAGGAAATCCAAGATAAGGCTATGGCCTTAGTAGGTTTATTCAATCACAGCATGAGCTGCCTAATGGCTAGGAAGTTACAGAAGGATGCTAGGTATAGGACTGTCATGAAGGCTGCCTTAGGTAGGCCGTCAAGATATAATGGACTGCCTCGGTAGAACAGTCAAAGAAGGCTGCCCTAGCGGCAGTCAAGCAAGTTGCCTAGGCAGGAGAAAGTCAAGAAGACTGCCTAGGTAGGCCAGTCAAGAAGGCTATATAGTCAAGAAGGCTGCTTAGGTAGGTAGTCAATATAAAGATGGCTGCTAGGCAGGCAGTCATGAATCTGCCTTAAGGCAGCTAGTAAAGAAGGACTGCTCATATAGAGCAGGCAATCAGGTACAGGCTGCCTAGGCAGGCATTCAAGAAGGTATATAGTGTGACTGTGCAAGGCAGTTCAAGAAGGCTTGCCTAAGCGCAAGAAAAGTCTAAAAGAAAATTCTGCCTGCGCAGGCAGTCAAAAGGCTGCCTAGGCAGGCAATATCAAGCTAGGCTGCCTAAGGTTAGTACGGTATAGTCAAGAAGCTGCCTAGGCGGTCATTTTTAAGCATGCTGTCTAGCAATACAGTCAAGAAGGCTGCCTAGGCGCCAATTCAATTGAGGGCTTCTAGGCAGGCATTAAGAAGTGCCTGCCTAGGAGGCAAGTTTCAAGAAGGCTGCCTAGGTAGGACGTCAAGACAAGAAGTCTGACTAGGCAGGCAGTCAAGAAGGCTGCCTTAGGAAGGCAATCAATTTGATGCTGCCTATAGGTAGGGCCAGGTCATAAGAAAGGCTTCCCTTAGAGCAGGTCATATCAAGCAAGGCTGCTAGGTAGGCATACCGAAATACTGCTCTAGGTGGTATACGTCATAGAAAAGCTGCCTAGGCAGGCCCAGTACAAAGAATAGTGATAGCTGTCACTAGGCAGTATGCAGTCCAAAGAAAGCTCATGCTAGGCAGGCATTCAAGAAGTCTGCCTAGGTAGGTCGGCAGTCAAGAAGGATGCCTAGGTAGTCAGTCAGAAGGCTGCCTAGGCAGGCCAGTCAAGAGAGCTGCCTAGGCAGTGCAGTCAAAGCAAGTTTAGCCTAAGGCATGTATTTACAGTCAAGATAGAGCTCCTAGGTAGCATTTAGGAAGGCTGCTTAGGTAGGTATAATCAAGAAGGCTGCCTAGTCCGGAAGTCGTCAAGCAGTCTGCCTAGGGCAGGCAGTCAAGAAGGTATGCCTAGGAGGCAATCAGCAGGCTGCTCATAGGCAGGCTATCAAGAAAGGCTGCTGGGCAGTACTTCAATTAAGATAGTGCAGCTCTTAAGGCAGCGAGTCAAGAATTTCATGCCTAGGCAGGCAGACAAGAAGGGCTGCCTAGGCAGCAATCAAGCAGGCTGCCCTAGGTAGGATATGACATAGTACAAGTAAAGGGCTGCTCTAAGGTCAGGACAATCAAGCAGGCTGTCTTAGAGCAAACGTCATAAGAAGAGGCTTGCCTGGCAGGCTCAATCAAGATGAGCTTGCCTAAGGACTAGAGCAAGTCAGAGAAGGTGCTATAGGCTCAAGGCTACGTCAAAACAGGCTGCCTTAGGTAGGTATCAAGAATTTGCCTAGGCAGGCAGTCAAAAGGCTGCCTAGCAGCAATTCAAGCAGCTGCCTAGGTAGGTATCATACAGTACGAATCTGCCTAGGTAAGGCAGTCAAGAGGCTGCTAGGCAGGCTATTCAAGAAGGCTGCTAGGCAGGCAGTCAGATAAGGATGTCTAGGTAGGCAGCTAAGAAGGCTGCCTAGGCAGGTAGACAGTCAAGCTGACTAGGCAGGCAATCAAGAAGGCTGCCTAGGGAGGCAGTAAAGCAGGCTGCCTAGGTGGGAAGTCAAGAAGGCTGCCTAGGTAGGTATTCAAGATCTAGAAGGTGCCTAGGTAGGCAGTCAAGAAGCGCTGCCTAAGGCAGGCAATCTAAAGCAGGCTGTCTCTAGGCAAAACAGTCAACGAAGCTTGACCTAGTGAATAGGCAGTCAGGAAGGCTGCCTAGGAAGGCATAGGTAGGCAGTCACATAGGCTGCCTAGTGAGTAGGCATAGTCAAAAAAGGCTGCCTTTAGGTGGCAGTCAATAGAGGCTGCCTAGGTAGGTGAAGTCAAGAAGAACTGCTCTAGTGCCAAAGCTAGTCCAAAAGACCTGCTAGGTGATCAGATCCAATGAAGGCTGCGTAGTGACCTCAGGCAAACAAGAAGAGCTTGCATATGGAAGGCAAACCAAGAAGGGACTGCCTTATTCAGAGACAGTACCAACGAATTCGTTCCTAGGGGCAAATAGTATACGTGTGCACCAGCGAAGTTTCTGAGCAGGGATGAAATGACAGTCAATAGCTACTTAGGTTTCTCTGAGGTAGGTGCGTTATGACATACATGACCTGTCTAGGCAGGCAGTCAAGAAGGCTGCCTAGGAATTGTCACATTCAAGCAGGGATCGCCTCAAGAGGAAATAGAGTAATCTCACGGAACGGGTGAGCTTCTCAGGTGGAGGCACTTGCTGCGAAAGAGGACATAGAGAGCTAGGTAGGCAGTCAAAAATTAGTGCCTGAAAGACAGATGGCTAATTCTAAAAGTGATTGCTAAAAGGCAGGCAGTTCAAAACAGGCTGCTAGGCAGGCAGTCAAAGAAAGGCTTGCCGTGAGCGTGTAGGGAAACAAGTCAAGAAGGCTGCACTATATAGTGTGCTCAGCGCAACTTTCAATTGCACAGTCTTGTGAGCCATATGAGGCATAGCAGCTCAAGAAGGCTGATTAGGTAGGGTCAGCAGGTCAGAAGGCGTGCCTAGGCTTAGGGCAGTCAAAGGAAACGGCTAGATGTATAGGAAAATGATCCGAAGCAGCATGCCTCTCTTCAGAGCAGTTCTCAATCAAGAAGGGACTGCTACTAAGGAAGCATACACTCGCAATCAAAAACTAGAGCTTGCCAAATATAAGGCAGGTCATTCTCAAAAGAAGCTCTAGCACTAAGGACAAGATCGCTCACATTTCAAAGAAGGTCTTAGCTAGATAGGATAGTACAAGAAGAGTCTGTCTATTATATAGAATAAGGTGTGTTTCAGTCCCAAAGAGTGTCTGCTCTTTGTATAGAGGATAGAGAAAGTTTCATAGCTCAAAGTATAAGGTGTGTGTTGCCGTAGAAGGTAGCGATGGAGCAGTCAAAAGAAATGCTGCCTTTTTTTAAATGTTGTTCTTAATGTGTATCAATGAGAAGAGCTTGCCTAGGCCTTGGTATAAATATCCTACAGGCTCATCTGCCTAAGGCAGGTATCTCCAAGGAAGCGCTGGCCATAGGCAGAGTCAAGAAGGGCTGCAAGGCAGGCATCAAAGAAGGCTACGCCGCTTGCTACGACGCAGTCGTCAAAACAGGCTGCCTAAGAAGGCAGTCAAGAAAACTGCCTAGGCAGGCAGTCAAGAAGGCTGCCTAGCAGGCCAGTCCAAGAAAGGTCTGCGCATAAGACAGCGCAGTCAAGAGGTCTGCCTAAGGCGCAGTCCAAAAGGCTGCCTACGAGCAGTCAGTCACAACCAGCTTGCACTAGGCACTGGCATTGAACTTCATGGCTTGCTGGCAGGCAGTCAGAAGCGGCTGCCTAAGGCAGCGTAGAATTTAGTACAGGTATATGCTTAGTAAAGGCAGTAAGAAGGCCTCCCTAGGCTGGCAATCAAGTCACAGGTGCCCTAGGTAGGCAGTCAGATAGGCTGCCTAGTGGTACAGTTCAAGAAAGACTGCCTAGGCAGTGCAAGTCCACACGAAGGCTGCTATAGGCATGGCAGTCAGAAGGCCTGTCCCTAGAGCTGGCAATCTTAAGAAGGCTGCCTAGGCAAGTTATATCAAGTCTCAAACAGAGTCTACTAGTAGCAGGTGCAGTTCACAAGTAGGCTGCCTAGGCGGCAGTCTAGAAGTGCATGCCTAGATTCAGGTCAAATCAATGAAGGCTGCCTAGGTAGTATGACAATGCAAGCAGGCGCCTAGGTAGGCTCAAGTATCAATAAGGCTGCCTATTAGGCAGAGCATAATCAAACGCAGGCTGTCTAGGTCAAACTAGGATAAATGTAGGAGGCTGCTTAGGTCAAGCAATCAAGCAGGTCTTGCCCGTAGGTATGATATCAGTACACAGAAGTACCTTCCACTAGGGTAAAGGCAGTCAAGAAGACTGCTTGGTAAGGACTAGGGTCAAGAAAGGTGCCTATGGCAGGCAGGTCAAGAAGGCGTCACTAGGCATAAGGCAGTTCAAAGATTAAGGAGCCTATTGATATAGCAGGCATCCATGAGGCTTGCAATTAGAGAAGGGCAGTCAAAACAGGGCCTGCTACGGCAGGCAGTCAAAAAGGCTGCCTAGGTAGGTAGTCAGAAGGCTATCTAGGTAGGCAGTCAAGAAGGCTTTTCACCTATTCACGCAATCAAGCAAGCTGTCTAAGGCAAATAACAGTACAAGTAGGCTGTCTAAGGCAGTACAATCATGCAGAGCTGCCTAGGTAGGAGTCACGAAGGCTGCCTGGGTAGGACAGTCAAGTTTGGCAGCTTAGGTAGGTAGTCAAAAAGGCTGCCTAGGCAGGCATTCAAGAAGGCTGCCTAGGCAGGCAGTCCAAGAAGGCTGCCTAGGCAGGCATGTCAAGAAGGCTGCATAGGCAAGCAGTCAAGAAGGTACTGCTTAGGCAGGGGCAGTCAAGAAGGCTGTCTAGGCATGCAGTCAATGAAAAGTGATAGCTATGAGCAGGCAATCATAAGAGCAGCTAAGGCAGGCATCAATACAGCAGGCTGCCTAGGTAGGCAAGTCAAGAAAGCTGCTTATACCTAGGTAGGCAGTCAAAAAGCTGCCTAGGCAGGCAGTCACTTGAATAAGAAGCGTAGCTTTAGGCAGGGGTTGTCCATATGCAAAAGCACACTTTGGCGTCTGTCTTAGGCAAACAGTACAAGTATAGACTGTGCATAAAGGCGCGCAGTACACAAGAAGGCTAGACATCTTTAGGTTAAGCGCCAGTCTAAGAGTGATGTCTTTTAGTGCTTATTAAACCAGCTGAAAGGAAGTGTCGCAACCTTGCTCGTATAACTTGGACATGGCATACATCAAGCCGACACGCCAAGACGTATCACAACACAAGCTTCACTAGAGAGCTGCCTCGTCTCATAATGTCATTGAGACAGTGTGTTTAAGAAAAGTCGTTGAACACTAGATAGGAGCACCTGTTTCACAGACAGCGCTGCCTAGGCAGCGCTCAATCATGCTAGGCACTTGCCTAGGTAGGTGGTTCAAGAAAGGCTGCAAATAGGTAGGCAGTCAGAACGAGCGCCATTAGAGTAGGCAGTCTTAGAAGGCTTCCCAAATACTAGTGAAAATCAAGCAGGCCCTTCTTTGACTCGTATTAGGCGGTCTTATGCAGGTGTCTTGACTCTAGGCTATAGCATAGTCACACGAAAGGCTGGCCTTGATAGACAGTAAAAGAAGGCTACACACTAGGTTGGGTCTCAGCCTTTCACAAGAAAGTCACGACATATAGAGCCTGGAGCAATGTTACAATATCAAGCAGCTGTGCTGCCTTAGGCAGGCAAGTCAAGAAGTGCTGCTCTGCGCATGTGCTGACAATCGAAAGTTGTTGCACATAAGAGTCAGGCATTTCAAAAGCAAGGCTGACTAGGCAGGTAAGGCTATTCAGATCAGCAAGGCTGAGAGTGACTATAAGTAACTTGCAGTCAAGAGGCTACCCTGGGAGTATGTACATTAAAAGCAAGGCTGCTCCTCAGGGCAGGTTGTCGAGAATCGTGCAGACCCTAGGCACAGCGCCGCTAGTAAAGAAGGTTCCTAGGCAGGCAGTCAAAAAGACTCCCTAGGTTTGTGTTAGTCCATACAAAGTGCAAAGCGTGCTTTTCTTAGCAGTATTTGTGTCAGAGGGGAGCTGCCTACTGGCAGCCGCTCTATGTTCAGACATTGAGAGCTTGCCTAGGCAGGCTGTTCAAGCGAGGCTGCATTGAGGCGACTGGACATCGAATCAAGGCTGATTAAGGCAGGCAGTCACAGAAGGGTATTCCTCATATAATTTAGTGCAATAAAAATGTCACAAAAGGCTCGCTTACAGATCCAGCGCAGTCAAGACGGCTGCTATAGCAAATACTAAAGAATGGTGCCTAGGCATCAAGTGTCTCAAGGACCAAAGCTGCCTAGGCAAAACCAGATCGTAATAAAGGATTTGTGCCTAGGCAGGCAGTCAAGAAAGGCTGCCTCTTTAGGCGGGCATGACTTTAAGAAGGCTGCTAGTTGCCAGTGTTACGTTCGTAATGCTATAGGTCTGCACATAGGCAGAGAACACACAATCCTATTAAGCACAGGCACTGCCCTAGGTAGGCAGATACTACCGAACGGCTTGTTTAGGTAGGCAGTCAAAGAAGGCTGCCTAGGTAAGGCAGCACTAGGGCAGTCAGAGGTAAGGAGCATGACCTTATTTTAGAACAGAGCTAGTCTTATAGAAAGGTAGCTAGCGTAATGGGCGAGAAGAGAGTCACATCTTCCTTAGAAGTTTTAGGACATATAGTCATAGGCAGTCAAATTTCAAAACAAGGTCTGCTCTAAGCATGTGTCACTCATTCTATTTAGGTTGCTGCCCTCAAGTGCAGCGCAGTCTTAAGAATTGGTGAGCCCGCTAGAGAAGAGGCATACTAATTGTCAATGCGCCTTGCGTTTAGGATTGAATTGAAGTTTCAACAGTCAAGACCAGCTGCCTAGGTAGGCCACGCGTTCAATCAGCAATGGCTCGCCTATTGGGTAAGGGCACATAGTCACCTAGCGCTCTAATTTATGTGTGTAGTCACAGAACTACTATGAAGGCATTGCCTTAGGCAGGCAATGAGAAGCATTGCCATATGGCGAGATTCATCGCTTAATAGGACATAGCACTCAGTGCTAGGCACTATCTCATTAAGGCTGACCTAGGCAGGCAGTCAAGAACGTTCGTGCGCTCAGAGAAACGTGTCAATCAAGACAGGCTTGCCTAGGTAGGTCAGTCAAGAAAGGCTGTCCCCCTTCCTGGTGGAAGGGATCACGTCCAGAAAGGCTGCCAAGGTAAGGTAGACATTTCAAGATTGGGTCGCCGAGAAGTGTTGCATGGACCAACTCTAACGAGCTCGACTGAACTAGGTCAGGCAGGTCACAGCTGTCCTAGGCAGGCATTCTCAAAGATAGGCTGCCTAAGGTCACGGGTCAGTAATATGCAATAGGATCTAGCCTAGGACTAAGGCGAATCAAGCATGGAAGGTCGCCTTGGGCTAAGAGCAATGATCATTTGAGGTGATTAGGTGGCAGTCAAGAATGCTCCTAAGCGTAGGGCAGGTTCAAAAGAAGGCCTGTCCATATACACGAGTTTTGGCTTATTGGCGCAGTCAACGAAAGCGACTCCTGACATGGCTTTGGATATCAGAGTGCTGCTCCTAGCCACGCTACACACAATTTCAAAAAGGTCTGTGCCTAGGCAGGCAATTCAAGAGACGCTGCTCTCAGGCAGGCAGTCAAAGAGGCTGCCCTAGGGCAGGCAGTCCAAGAAGGCTGCCTACGAGTAGGACAATCAAGAAGAGCTGGCTAGGCAGTCATCTCAAAACAGGCGTATCCTAGCGATGTGCATTCAAGAAGGCGCTGCCTAGCAGGCAGTCAGAAGAAGGCCTGTCTAGGTACGGAAGTCAGAAGGCTGCCAGGTAGGGCAGCAAGAAGGCTTCCTAGGTAGGCAGTCAAGACGTTGCTGCCTAGGTAGGTTTACTTATCTGTCAAATCTAATGCAGGCTGTCTAAGGCAAACAGTACCAAGAAGAATCGCCTAGACAGGACCTTTCTCTTGTAATCCCTTACTGTTAAGGTGCTGCCTAGGCAGGCAGTCAACGAAATAGGCTGCCTGGCAGTTATAAGTCAATAAACGGCATAAATCTCAGCAGGCTCAGTCTGAGAGGGCTCTGCGCTCATAATGGCAGGCAAATCAGAAGGCTTGCCTAGGCCGGCAAGTCAAACACGTGCTTGTCCTAATATTGGGACAGTCACTAAGAACTGTGCTGCAATAGGCGCGCCACTGTTTTCCCACTGAGTAATGGCTTTCTAGGAGGCAGTTTGCTTCAATGATATAGCTTGTGCTTAGGCCAGCAGTCAAAAGGCTGCCTAGGCAGGCAGTCAGATGTGTTCGTCTTTACTTTCAGAATATACGCTGATTCTGACTGGCATTCTAGACTCAGAGCTGACTATATTTGCATAAAGCGGACTAGCCAGATAAGGCAAGGCAGTCAACATGAAGGCTGCCCTAGGCAGGCAAATTAACAGGCGCTTAGGCTATGTGTGGGATAGTTCAGAAGTGCTCCTAACGGCAATGGCATAATCATGCATGTGCCTTGTGAGAGTGACTAATTATGTCAACTGTTTTTAGACACATTGTCACTGAAAAAGGCTGCCTAGGTAGGCAGTCATGAAGGCTGCCTATGCAGCGTCCAGTCAAGAAGCGTCTGTTAGAGTAGGCAGTCAAGTTATAGAGTCGTGCACTGGACTGCATCCAACAAAGGCTGCTAAGCAGCGAGATCGCAGTTAAAACAGGCTGCTATGGCTATGAGTTCTCAGATCGCAAGAAAGGCTTACACTTACGTGCAGTTGAATGCCACACGAAGGCCTTGCATTAGGAGTAGGTCTTACTATATCTAAGCTAGTGCTGCTAGGTAGTTGAATAAGTTCAAATGTAAAGGCTGCCCTATTAGGTCTATTCAAGAATATGGGCTTGCCTAATATAGCTCACTCAGTCAAGAAAGTACTGACACATTAACGCATGCAGGGCATGAAGGTCAGTGCTTAGTCTAGGCAAATCCAGTCCACTAGCTACTGCGATGCTGCCTAGGCGGCGCAATCAAGCAGGCTGCCTAGGTAGGCAGTCACGAAGGCTGCCTAGGTAGGCAGTCAAGAAGGCTGCTTAGGTAGGTAGTCAAGAAGGCTGCCTAGGCAGGCAATCAAGAAGGCTGCCTAGGTAGGCAATCAAGCAGGCTGCCTAGGTAGGAAGTCAAGAAGGCTGCCTAGGTAGGCAATCAAGAAGGCTGCCTAGGTAGGCAGTCAAGAAGGCTGCCTAAGCAGGCAATCAAGCAGGCTATCAGGCAAACGAGTAAGTCAGGTCTGGCCTAGGCGGCAAAATCAAGCAGGCTGTCTAGGCAAACAGTCCAAGTAGGCTGCCTAGGCAGGCAATCAAGCAGGCTGCCTAGGTAGGCAGTCACGAAGGCTGCCTAGGTAGGCAGTCAAGAAGGCTGCTTGAGTAGGTAGTCAAGTAGGCTCCCTAGGCAGGCAGTCAAGAAGGCTGCCTAGGCAGGCAGTCAAGAAGGCTGCCTAGGCAGGCATTCAAGAAGGCTGCTTAGGCAGGCAATCAAGCAGGCTGCCTAGGTAGGCAGTCAAGAAGGCTGGCTAGGCAGGCAATCAAGCAGGCTGCCTAGGTAGGCAGTCACGAAGGCTGCCTAGGTAGGCAGTCAAAAAGGCTGCCTAGGCAGACAGTCAAGAAGGCTGCCTAGGCAGGCAGTCAAGAAGGCTGCCTAGTCAGGCAATCAAGAAGGCTGCCTAGGCAGGCAATCAAGCAGGCTGCCTTGGTAGGAAGTCAAGAAGGCTGCCTAGGTAGGCAGACAAGAAGGCTTCCTAGGTAGGCAGTCAAGAATGCTGCCTAGGAAGGCAATCAAGCACAAGCAGGCTGTCTAGGCAAACAGTCAAGATGACTGCCTAAGCAGGCAGTCAAGAAGTGCTGCCTAGGCTAGGCTCGTATACTAAAAAAGGCCTTGGCCTCGCATAGGAAAAGTTCAAAAAGGTGGCTCTCTGTCTATATGGCAGGCCAGTAGACGTAAGGCTGCCTAGGCAGGCATTTCAAGCAATAAGTGGCTGCCTAGGCGCTCATGGAGTACAAAGATAGAGCTGCCTTAGGCACAGATCAGATCAAACAGAGATGAATCACTGCCTAAGGGCAGAGACATTCAAGAAGAGAGTCTTGACTCTTTAGGTAGGCAGTCAAAAGGCTGCTAGGTGTAGTGTTCTCTGAGTATATTGACATGGTCACGCACTAAGGAAGGCCTAGTCAAGAGAGCTGTGCTCTAGGCACAGCGGTTAACTAGTCAAGAAGGCTTTGCTTAGGCGATGTGCACTTCAGTTTTCAACACAGGCCTTCCATTAGTTTATTCAACCGCCCCCCCCGGACATTCAAGAAAGGCGTGCTAAAGGCCAGGCAGTCCAAGAGCACTAAGTCATGCCATAGGCAAGGACTCATCGCAACGTGAAGAGATCTCGCTTAGGCAGGCAGGGTTGTGAAACATGTGACTCTGCCTAAGAAGGCAGTCAGAAGGATGCCTAGCGAAAGGCCAGTCAAGAAGGCTGCCTAGGCAGGCAGTCAAGAAGGCTGCTAGGCAAGGCAGTCAAATGAAGGCGTGACATAGGCTGTGCTTCAAATACAACGAAGGCTGCCTAGGGCAGTCAGTGAACGTATCTCCTAGGCTGCATTCAAGAAGCTGCTAGGAGGACAGTCAAGAAGGCTGCCTAGGCAGGCATTAAAGCAGGCTGCCTAGGTAGGCAGTCAAGAAGGCTCCCTAGGCAGGCATAGCAAGCAGGAGCTGCTAGGTAGGCAAGTAACGAAGGCTGCCCATCAGATGCTTTGTGAAGCGCGACCGCAGTCCAAAATGCTGCCCTAGGCCAGGCAGTCAAGACAGTGACCCTGCTAGGACAAGGAGGCCAGAGTCATAAGAGGCTAGGTAGCGATGGGTTACAAGTCCAAATCGTAGGCTGGACATAGGCAGTGCGCAAGGTGGTATTAACGATAAGAGAGCGCTTTTTATGTCTCCTAGAGCAGCTAAGATATCAACCGGCCAGCCACAGTCGCCTGCCCTACCTTGAGAGAAAGTTGCCCATGAGTTACTCCAAGAAGGCTGCCTTAGGTAGGCAGTTCAAAGAAGGCTGCCTAGGCAAGGCAATCAAGCAAGCGCTTCGCCTGTACGGCAGTCATATAAAACAGGCGGATTTCCTTAATAAATCCTTTGCCTAGGAGGTACCCCAAATATCGTTGTGGTATTTGTGTTTCAGTACATGAATTGTTTATTATATGGCCAACTAGCATATACTTGTCAACCTAAGTGGTCCCAGGCAGTCAAAGAAGTATTGTCTTAAAAATTATTGACTGAATCCTTTACATGCAATATCCAATTTCCAATGCTGGCCCGCTGAAGTAGCCACACAATTTGGCGTCCAAACTCACCCGTCCGTAACATACTTAAAATTGAATTGGCGCACCGGGGGGAGGAAAGACAGAGAACACGAATATAGGGACTTATGGGTTCTTCAGCCCCGTTTGTCGGTTGCGTTCATAAATACTTCATGAAACCTTTGTGAGCTCCCCTCTGCTTTACCAACTAAGGCCAGTTCCTAAACCTTTTCATGCATCAAATAACGAATTTTTGGGTCTCCGTTTTGATCTGTTCGCATGCTACTGCTTGTGATTAAACTGATCCGGAACATAAATGCCTAAACGCAGTTACAATTAATTTGATTCTCGTTCATTGACCTTTATAGCGGCGCTAATGCCCGTGTCTACTTGACTGCCTAACCTCCGGTAGTGTTCGCACGTCCTCTCATCCTTACCTTCTGAATGCCCAATCTCCTAGTTCGGTCCAATACTGAAAGCGAGTGTAATGCCCTCTGTTTGATCGCACCCACTCATAGTGATATCCCCTAAGGCATAGACACTTCGTTCAAAGTGACTTAGGTTCCGTATCGCCAACTGAAAATGTAAGTTCCTTCATCCTTAACGATAATCGTCTTAAAAGCAATTCTCGCCTAGGCAGCCCTTCCTTGAACTGCCTGCTAGGCAAGCATCCTTTCTTGACTTAACTGAGCTCCCTAACTTGCTTTATTTACTGAGCAAAAAAGCCTTTACTTGTGATGCGAGCACTGCCTGTGAAGTAAGCAAATACCCATAACGTGAAAATCAGCCGTTATATTCCGTGTTAACATTGCTGCAACCTCATTCTACTAATGCAAGGCTTACGGGTGTAGCATAAAGCCCTATGCCTTATCTTCCGCCCTGCCTCCAAAGGAGTTGACACTTTATCTTCGCATCCTCGCCTTAAGATTCATCTAAAAGCCAAGATTCCTGACCGCTTTATTAATTGCTCTTGCCTGAAGTGACAGCGCATCTCTTTCCTTGGTGAACTGTCCTCACTTACCCTCTGTGAGATTCCCTCCTAGGCAGCTTCTATATAGGAGAATATGCAATGGGTAGGAGTCCTGCTTTGAGTCTGTGAACTCGAGCCTAAGAACATAGGCAGCCCCGTTTCTTGACTGCACCCCTGCCTTTTATAATAACTCGGCAGCCGATTCCCTCTTCGAAGACACTAGAGCCTCGCACTGGGATGTTGTGTATTAGACTCTTTGAAACTCCTCGAGAGTGAACTTCATAGCCCATTGCACAGTTAAAGTGAGACAAATGTGTAAGCCTTGCCCTATGAAAGACAATCTTGGCTCTGTCTTAATAAGGCAACAGCACTCGTTTCTATCAGAAGCACCCAAAATAGTGACTGTGCTTTATACTTCAATAGTTGCCAGCCATACGCTATATTCAAAATAAGGAGAAACGCATGCCTGCCTGAATACACGATACATTGTTACATTTCTCATGTATTGTCACACTTCCTGCCCTAGGCAGACCTTTCTTAGACTGCCTGCCTAGGCAAAGCCTTACTTTGGATGTCTGGGCTGTGGAGCCTGTTTTTGACTGCAGGTCCTGTTGCAACTGCTGAATGCGCAGCAATCACCCTGTTAATTATGACTGACCGTTTCGCTATTAGAACTTGTTCCAGCCCTGCCTATAAGGACAAACGACTCTTGATAGAAGCGCGCTGGTTTCGAGGCTTGCCATGTTCTATTTCTTAGGTCCATGGATCCCTTTCCTTAGAATAAGCGATCGACCTAGGACCATGTTTAGTCTAATGTGCCTTAACAGGGCCGAGGCCTTTTGCGGATCTGCTCTTACTATCCTCGGCAGGCCTGTCTTGTGTAATGCTATTAGCTTCCAAGGAATCACGGCAGGTCTCTTCCTGGTTTGTGTGAAAACAGTTCATGACCTGCGCTATTGGCACAGTAACAACATTACCTCTTGTACAGCCTCACAACACTGTCAAATTTTCCTGTGGTATGTTTGAGATTATGGGACTGCAGCCCTTCTAGAACGTGGCTCGTCGCTAAGGTCATGCCTTTCGTTGACGTGTTGATCTCACATGGCCTGAGAGGCCAGCACTTCTTTTTGAATTACATAGTGGGACCTGCCTGCCGATTCAGCTGCTCATATCTATGACTTACGCCCCTGCCTAGGCGCCTTCTTTGACTGCCTGTTAAGGCAAGTCATCTTGACTTTTGCTAGACAGCCTGTTTGTGCTTGATTGCATTCTCTGGCGCACTTCTTGACTGCTACCTAGAGGCCTTCTTGGTCTTGCCTAGCCTAGGGCAAGCCTTCTTGACTTCCTACTAAGGAGCCCTCTGCTCTGATTTGAGATCTCTGCCTAGTGGCAGCCTTCTTGATGTGCAGTTTACCTGACTTAGGTCAGCCGTGGCAAACAAGTGTGAAAAGGGCACACACTGCCGTGTGGCACTGAAGGCAGCCTTGCCAACAGTTGTAAAGAGACTGTGCGTTAGGACCTCTGCCGTAAGGCCAAGGGCTTTACTTCTTTTCGTGTCACCTCTTGCACTTACCTCACAGCCTAAGAGAACATAAAGAAACTTCTTTCGGTTCGCGCTATCTGTGCTTGTATAAACGGTCTCCTCATTCGGGTGATTGCAAAAAATCGCCTTCGCCCCTTGTTGCCTGCCTACCAGCCCCTTAACCCTTGAGCGCGTGCACCCTCAGACAACATGACAACACAAACCATTAAGGATCTCGCGAGGGCACGTCAAACGCGAATACGTTCGGACGCTTGCTTCTCGCCGTGATGAGGCCAGCCGGCAGGCTCGTCGAGAGGCAGCAAGGCAAGTGCTGGCAAGTTCAGTCAAGCCCTCAAATGAGACGATAGCCCTTTCTTCGTGTCCTGCCCTGCCGGCAGCCTTCTGGACTTGCCTGCTAGGGAGCTACTTGACTACCTAACTTCAAAGAGCAGTCCCCCCTTCTCTGATCTAAAGGCAGGCCTCACGAAATTTGACAACCTAAGCTCTCAGACACTTCTAAAGCGCACTTGTGATGGACGGCAGACACTTCCGTGTACTGCCTCCTACCACTGGCAGGGCCTCACAGCCTCGTGTGAATACGATTCTGCCTTGGCTCTGAACGTGCTGACTGTCGCTTTAAGGGAAACCAGCCCCCTTGTTCAACTCGATTAGGTGAGACCAATCTTAAGGTCAACAAAGGCACTTGCCTTGTGAGACTAAGTTTGACCTGCCCAATAGGCACCGCCTCTATTTAATCTTCATAGCTACAGAAACACTAATTTCTGAGATATATGCTAGATACCCTTTGATCTCTGATTTGCTCTGCTTAGGCAGGCCGTTCTTAATAAATTTTCTCTATGAACTGTTTTTTCCCCTAACCGTCTAGGGCAGCCTTTTCGAAATGCTTACCCTGTATGAACAAAGTGACTCAAAGCACCTTTTCTTGCTTCCTACCTAGGCGCTACTAGCCTGCTTGGACATTTGCGACCCTATTCACCCTAAATAACGGCTAGCTTGCTCCTTCCTTGGATTTAGCCCTTAGCGTATTGTTAGCCCCCTAAAGGCAGACTCTTTGACACAGCCTCATACTGCATTCGTGCTATAGCTTACACACTGAAATAATTCTAAGCAGCCTTAATCTCGTTTCTTGCTGATGCCTACGCTAATCTAGGTGCAGCCTTCCGTGGCTGCCTACCCTGGAGCAGACAACCTTTAGTTCGAGCTCCCTATAGCTGTATAGATTGCCTGCTAAGGCAATCTAATACTTGACTGTGTTGCCTACAGAGATCAATAGCTATTTTCGTTGAACTTGGACACTCGCCTTTTCGGTTGATGCATCGCCGTCCCCTTTGTTGCTTTGTTACCTGCTTCACCCAATCTATAAATGGCAGGACCTCAATATTATCTTAGTTACTGCCTGTTCTCTTCACTAATAGCCCTAAGTTAGATTGAGGGTCAGGTACTCCTTCTTGATTCCTGAAATACTCAGTTTCTATTGGGCAGTCAAGTCTTATAGTAGACTGCATTTGAAACTTGTACGCATAACAAAATGGAATACCTTTACTACACGTCTCTCATACGCTGCCGCTTCTTGAATTGTGAAGATCCAAGATTCATGCCCTAGACAATAAGTACGAAGGGCCCTTATGGATTCCTTCGAGAGACCTGGCCCTTGCGATCTATCTACGTGTACACACGTTTGTAATTGTGGGATTTACTTGAAAAAACTCATTATTTGCCTGTTTTAGGCCGCTTCCAGGTGTAAGCTTGATATATTGCCAAAAAAGTCTTAGCCCTCAAGCACGGTTTATCTCTTACTTGACTTTGCCTGCCCTATATTAGTAACATGCACTTCCTCTTTGACTGCCTGCGAAATGATATAATAGCCTTGTGCACGGCCTTCTTTTAATGACTGTTTTAGCCTGAGGATCTCGCCCCCAGAGAAAATTTCCTAATAATGTTAATCAAACTTTGCATAAGCCGGCAGCCAGTTTTTAGTTCGTGATGCTTGCCCTTGGTGGAAAGCGAAATGGAGATTGCTGGACAATAAGGTCAATTTAGTTTCTTGGTGAAATCCCATATAGTGAAACCCCTGTATACTTTGATCGTTGCCTGCTACGCGCGAAAGGTCAGCAACACTTGTGTTCACTTAAGCGTTATCTGCCGGAAATAAACTATTTACAAATATCCCTTACATTAGCAAACGGTGATGCACCGTGCTTAGAAACTTTACTTGCGCCTTGAGACAAAAGTCCTTTTCAGCGTGAAAAACATTGTCAGATCTGATGAGAACTATCAGGCTATCTGCGAATGTAATTCAGCACCTCTATTAATTCTATATATCGCATACTTGCCCTGCCTACGAGCCTTAATTTTAATATCGGTACGTATTCTCTCGCTTTTCAACACTAACTTTTTCGCCGGCGTAGTGCAAAAATAAAGAAAGAAGAAAGAAAGAATATAAAAAACATCTAACTGCCTGCCTATTTGAGACACATATATAAATATATAACCTACGCCCTGCAACCATCAAAGGCCCAAGCACCCTCCATATACTAAAGAACTATGCACTAGATTTCCACAGAAAGCGCCACCACTCTTCCATGACCACCGCTCGCATCAGCAACCACTCGCAGTCTTACCCATCACAGAGCAACTCGCCAACTTAGCCACTTCCGCACAACACGCACACAACGCACAGAAAAAAAGAACACCACCATATGACTCACGCAACCACCTGCCTAGGCATTTGCCTATCTCTTGGATTGCCTGCTAGGCAAGCCTTAACCTATTCCCGATCGCACTGCCCTACGTCAAGCCACACTCACTACCTTTGACTTCGCTCCTCGCCTCGGCCACGCCCTTGCTTCAACTGCCTGCCTAAGGAGCCTTGTCATCGCACACATAGCCTGTCTAGGCAGTCCTTCTTGGACTGTTTGCCTAGACGCCCTGCTTACAAGAAACAACATAAATAACCATAAACAAAACTAGGCAGCCGTTTGACTGCCTACCTACTTGGAACCCTTCTTGGTTGCCTACTAGGCAGCCTTCTTGACACTTCCTACCTAGACAGCCTTCGTTGACGGTCGCCTGCTTCTGGCATGTCCTTCTTGAATGCCTGCCTAGGCAGCCTGTTTTTGATTGCTGCTAGGGCAGCCTTCTTGTTGCCTGCTTTAGGCAGTCTTCTTGCTGCCTGCCTAGGCAGAACTGTTGACTGCTCTGCCTAGGGAGGCTTTCTTGAATGCTGCCTGGGCAGACCTGTTTGATAGACCTTGCTAGGCAGCCTTGCTTGATTGCCTGCCTGGGCAGCCTTTTGACTGCCTCTAGGCAGCCTTCTGTGACTGGCCTACCTAGGCAGCCTTGCTTGACTGCCACCTAATCAGGCCTTCTGACTGCGTGCCTAGGCAGCCTGCTTGATTGCCTGCTAGGCAGCCTTTTTAACTGCCTGCCTAGGCACCTTTCTTGACTGCCTGCCTAGGCAGCCTGTTTTGACTGCCTGCCTAGGCACCCTTCTTGACTGTTGCCTGCCTAGGCACCATTCTTGACTGCCTACCTTGGCAGCTTCTGATCTCCTATTCCTAGGCATGCTTCTTTGATCTGCCTACCTCGGCAGCCTGCTTGATTGCCTTCCTAGGCAGGCCTTCTTGACTGCCTGCCTAGGCACTCTTTATGAATGCCTGCCCTATGGCAGCCTGTTTTGATTGACCTGCCTAGGCAGCTTCTTGTTGCCTGTCCTAGGCAGCCTTCTTGACTGCTCACCTAGGCAGTCGCCTTCTTGACTGCCTACCAGGCAGCCTTCTTAGACTGAGCCTATCTCTAGGGCAAGCTCTTCCTTTTCGACGTTTGCCTTAGGCAGGACTGCTTTGATTGCCTTCCTAGGTAAGCCTTCTTGGAACTGCCCTTGCCTAAGGCAGCCCTTTAATGAATAGATGTCGGCATGCCTGTTTGACTTTGACACTCACAGCCTAGGCAGCCTTCTTGATTGCCTGCCCTAGGCGTGTGCGGATTGCTGAGTACAGTCACTCGTTTAGAGGATTGCCGTGACCTGTGATAACTGAGATTATATGGTCCCTTCTCTGCTGTGTTTCTGGTTGCTCCTATGCGGAAGTTTATTAGATGTTTATTTTATAAAACTTAACTCAGTAGTGGGAAGATAACCACAAATGGTATAAAATTTATACTATTTGTAAATGAATAGCCCCTACCGTTCGCATTTTTTTTTTTTATGTATTTTTAAATGAAAATACATAAATGACATTAATTCAGTATTTTATTTATAATCGTTATGGCTACTAATAAGAACCGATAGGTCTTATTAACCTTATCGTTCAACTTATGCATTTATTTTATAATCATTTATATACGCTGTACAGTGTTATCGTTAGTGGTCATTCTTTCTTTAATTTTAATAAACTATCATGATTCGTGTAATTAAATACTACGGTCTATTATTTTCAGTAGCCGACCTCTCTTTACTGGCAATTGCTTATTCCTCTCGTTTGTTTGTTTTTTTTGGGTTGCAAATGATTCATTGCTTGTTGCGTGCCGTGCATGATTGCAGATTTTTTGTTATGGTGTTCTGAATGAATCGGATAAAATTAAACATAAGTTGTCTCACTGTCGCGGTCGTAAATCTTACAAACATGAATTTTTTAAATTATTCATCTTATTCATCTCCTCACTCTCCTCGTTTGAATTCGTTTTTGGACTTAAACATTCAAAATGGGGGGGAGCTTAATCTTAGCAGGGAGGAATGTAGAGGTGTCTACATTTGCTCCTGTTACACAGTAACAAATTAACTCTTTTCTTTAAACGAATTCCAACTCTGACTTAATTTGCAAGTTCCAACTCTGACTCTTAATTTAATGTTTAATCTTAAAATAACTTTCCACCCTCATTATACAAATTATTATATGACCTTGATATTTTTCAGTTATCATATGAGACAAGTTCTCCATAAATAACATTAATCTTAGTTCTTTAATCTTAAGTAAAAGCTTATTAATCATAATCTTTCCGGATTTATAAGGTCCATGTTCTACGGACGTGTTTTTGTCATTGATGAAGAGCTAGTCTGTTGCTTTTTGTTGTATTGTAATGTGGCTGTTTTGGCTTGGCTTCTTCTACTATAGGGTTAATTACATGAATGCATATGAAATTTAAGGTTTTTTTATGGGGCATGGCTTAATTCATAACCAATCCACCTAAATATTCATATTACAGTTCGTCTTCGGTCATACTTTTTCCCCAAAAAAAATGGGTTTCCCCGCCCCTGTCTTTACAAGAAACCACTTCATTAAACCATCAAATCCCCACTAAGCCGGGTAAGATAAAGTTCTATAGTAGAGAATTGGAAATAATCTTTGAGTTAAAATCAGCTACAGTTAATTTCCATTTTTAAGGTTTCATCCTTGGGCACATTTTATCCTTGTGTTTGATTTTGAATTGAAAGTTCAATCGGGCCGTTTCCATCCTTGGGCAGCATTCCATCTTTTCGGGTAACAAATTCCAATCCTTGGGGCATATGGAGTTCAACACATTCCAATTCTTGGAGCACATATACAAATCTTGGGCTCAGTAATATCCATTTGTACTCAGTCAGAAATGGTCTTAATCGTATTCATATAAATACTGAAGCTGAAATATAATTGAACATTCTATTGCCCCTGAGTTTGTGATTTCCCAACACTGGTATCAGTTCCCCATAATTAAGATAAGTTGTTACTTATTGTATTAACGACCTTGCCTTTGTATCCCTTATTGTAGTCATTTATATAACGATCGCTTGAACGCTGTAGTCATCTTTTAAATTTGGACAATCTTAAACCTTGTTCTGTTGTTGTTGTTGTTCTTTCTTCTTCAATAAGTATCTACTTATTTGTAACGAAAGTACATACTTCTTTTCATTTCATCATTTATTCCTTGGATGACTAATTATGTCAACTTTTTAGGCATTCCTCTTAGTTTTAAGTCTACCACTGAATGGTCTTTATTTAGTCATTCCTTTGTGGACCTTATATCTTATTTATTTCAATTATTCCCTTTATTGTCTTTATTTAGACATTCATGAATTATCTCCTCATCGTCATTGCTGAATTACTTGTACATAAATGTAAATCCTGTTTATACTCTACATTGTACATAATAAGTGAATAAAACAATTCTTTTTCTTGAGTTTCATTCGCCTGGTGTTACAACGTAATTGTGTGCTATTTTTCCCTCTATTATTCAACCCTCCTTATAAACTTGCTGTCTTGGTGTGTTACTACATTCTTACGTTCCCCACATCTTTGAAGCGCGACCCCTACACAAGAGGAAAGTTCAAGAGACATGTAACTCTGGGCCGAGGTATCAAAAGCTTATATTTCAGACGAAGATATCCGGCCACCTCCTGAAACTTCCTGGTACCCGCGATTTCCTTATAAATCTCTAAGGTACAATATTTTGTTTGGTTTGTCATTTTTTTATTATAACAACTAAGCATATATATAACTAGTTCGGTATTTTAAGAATTATTGACAATTTCAGAAACCAAATTTCAATCGCGTGGGTGAACCGTTGTTTCACCCACCGTAACATACATTATGATATATAATATATATATATATATATGTATAATATATATATAATTATATAACTATAATATAATATATATATATATTCTTACACAACACTCATCCTCCAGGCAACATATTACTAACCCCCATTTATCCACATATTCATATACACATGGTTAAAGTACACACCCCACTTCTAGGATAACACCTTACAGACATCCCAACTACTCATATCCCTGTGTGTGCGGGAGAAAGAATTTCCACATGCGTAATGTCCTGCGTGTCGTAGAAGTCGACTAGAGGGCGGTGGTAGTTGGGTTGGCTGCCCACACTACCCATCTCTTGCTAGGAATGCTGATGCATGCCTCGGAAGATGGTCGTGATCGCCGTAAACGACCTTCGAATTTTCGGTAATTTTCGGCGAAATCGTATGGGTACATGGAAATGTCAGAGGAAGTAAATGTGAGTAGAATGAGGAGAGAGGTGACGGATGTATTTAGAAAGGGCAAATTGATTTGCTCCGCTGTGACTGAAACATAAAGATGAAAGGAAAAGCGTAAATTAAGTGTGTGATGGTGAAATTGTGTGCCGTGCTGGCGGTGAAGAGAATGATAGAGAAAGAAGGAGTTGCAAGTTTTGATAAAGTGACCTGTGGTATGAAGCCATGGTAGACTTTGATTGTGTGAGTCCTAGAAGTAATGGTTAATTAAGTTTGAAAAGTCAAGGGTGTGTGTGGTTGTGACGTTTGGTCCATCTGAGGGAAACGGTGAAGAGATACGATTTTTGCGGATACTATATCGGGAATGATGGTTCGGATGGGTTGAGTAGGAGTTCAGATTGAATTAGTGTTGGGGACCTGAATGGTTGAGATAGTGATCAATAAAAGGGATGGCAATTAGTAACACGTGGTTTTTGGGTGGCGGGAATGGAAAAGGGAGAATTGGTTAGGAAGGTGAGATTGATTTCTGTGAAGCAGAGAGGTATGTGTTGTTAAGTCCAATACTTTCTTTAAACACACGAGTATCCATAAAGTAACTAGAGTTGGTGTAGGTAGAGATTGGTATCGAAGTGAACAAGTATTGATGGATGTTTGTGGTTGGTGAAGAAGAGAATGTTGAAGTAGTGTGTTGGATGTTAAAATCAGTGAGGGTTTAGGAATGGAGTTATCGGATCATTATGTTGTTCTATGTAAAAATTAAGTCAGTGGGGGCTTGGATGGAGAGGAAGGTGATACGAAAGGAAGTAGGTAAAATTAAGAGGGAGAAGTTAAGTGAGCAAGACAATAAGGATAAGTATGTAAGAGCGCTCCGCTAGTAAATCGGTTGAATGTGAACAAGTTGATACTGAACAAATCTGCGGGCAAATGAAGGAAGCAATTGTTAGTTGTGCCAAAGAAAGTATGTGGATGTGCTAAAGTAGGAAGTAAGAATGTTAACAAGGGTGAATGGTGGAAGGAAGAGGTGATGAAAGCTGGTTAATAAGGTAAAAAAGAAGCGTGGTTGAAATGTACTAAAAGCAATGATGAAGTTTCAAAAGGAAAGATGCTTGGAATTATAGAAGGAGGAAAAAAAAAGAAATACTAAAAGATGTATACGTAGGAGAAAACAAGAGGTAAATGAACAGTTTGAAGGAGATGAATGATGGACATAAAGGGAAATAGAAATGCTCCTTCTGGTGAAGCCGTAAGGCGAAAGGTTAAGGAATGAGAATAAGGGGAATCTGCTTAGAATACATGAATAGGGATGGTGCTTGTAACGTGATGAAATGGATGTGAGGGGAGTGTGGAAAGAATACTTCGAAAATCGCACAATATAACAGTATTGATGAGGTGTTAGTGAATGTGTGTGGTTTTGATAGTTGCCGCCGTCCGCCCCACCACCCACCCCCGCACCCCCCTACTACCCAACCTCAACAAAGACTACACTCCCAACACGCGCCCCCCCCCCCAAGAATGGAATAGGATTTGGGATGAGGGTATAGTAAGGAGGAGGTACTAGAGAAATCCTATGAGCCCGCCTTATCCTTGGGAGGGTAGAAAGTGAAAAGGAAATCTGCAGTATAGATGAATTACGAGTGAAATGATCAGAGCGAGTCGAAGAGTGGTGATTGAGGATTTTGGAAGTTGTGTAAGTAAAGCGTTTATGGAGGGTATAGTTCAGATTGGAGGAGAGCGGTAATAGTACCCTTGTATAAGGTAAGTGGAGAAAAGGGGAACTGTAGGAAATTATAGGGTAATAAGTTTACTGAGTGTTGTAGGAAGGTATATGCTGGTATTTTGGTCGAAAAGAGTGCGTCGAGTGACTGAGGGACTGATTGTGAAGAACAAGGTGCGTTTAGGAGTGTAGAGGATGTGTGATCAAATCTTTACATTGAAACAAAAATGATTGAGAGAAGAAATAAATATATTTATGTTTTATGGATTTACAACAAGCGTATGAAGGAGTTAATCAGGGAAGCTCTTATGGCCAGGTATTAGTGATAATATGGTGTGGTGGTTAGGCCTGAATGGAATCAAAAGTATGTATGACGATAGTGAAGCGTTGTAAGAATAAATGGTGTCTATGGTGATTGGTTTAGGATTAATAGCGGTGAGGCAGGGTTGTGTTATTCTCCTTGGTTATTCAATTGTGGTATAATGGATGGGGTTATGAAAGAGATTCGACGGTGGGGATGGCAGTGGGAAGAATCAAAATGTGTTAGAATGATGGAGAATGGAGAGGAGTGGAGGTGCCCTACCTATGTACGCGATGATTTTGGTTCTGTGTGGCGGAGTCTGAAGAGAGTTTGAGAAGATTGGTGGAGAGATTGCAGGGTATGTAAAAGGAGGGGTTTGAAGAGAGTAAACGTAGATAAGAATACTAGGATTATGGTTGTGAGTGAGGACAGCCTCGGTGTGAGGTTATGTTAGATGATGAGCAGATGGAGAACAAATGTCTGAGTTAAATATTTAGGGTATGTGTTGGATGAGAAGGAACGGATGAGGCAGAGTGTGGTAGGAAAGTGTGAAAGGTAGGGAAGTGGCTTGTGCAATTAAAAGTCGTTGTGAATGTAAAGGACAAGTCTTGAGGCGCTAGAGTCTACATGAGGGTATGTTGTTTACCTGTGTTATAATGTATGTAGTGAGACTATGGTCTGGGAATTAAGAAAGTATAATAGATCTACAGTTCAATGTGTTCAGATGGACAATCTTAGGGCAGTGTTAGGTGTGAAAGTGGGTAGAATTAATAGTGAGAAATTAAGACGTGATTAGGAGTGGTGGGGGTGTGAAGAAAGGCGTAGAAGTGTATAGAGGGAATAAATGAAAGTAATGTTGAGAATAAGGTTTGGGTCATGTTCGGAAAGGGATGAATGAAAAGTCGGTTGGGTTGGAGAGGGCGGATGTATAGTGGTGAGTGTGTGGGAACCGATGCGCGGTGTGGCTGGTGTGTGTGGGGAGTGGGGGAGCGCGGTGAGTGAAATAGTGTGATTTTGTGAGTGTTGCTGTGTGGTGGGTGTAGTGTAGTGCGGAGATGCGTAAGTGTGGTAGTATAGAATTGGTCGAGTGTGGTGGCAGAGCGAGAATAAAGGTGCATGATAGGAGAGATGTGGGTGGAGTGGTGGTGGGGAGGGTTGGCGGGTTTTTTCGTTTGATGGGAATTGGGCGGCTGTTTTGTGGGCGGGGTGGTGTTTGGCGCGGGCGCGTCGGTGGGTGTGCGGGATGCCTTGCCAAGGGGGGGGATGAAAAGAACCCTTTAACGCACTGACGATAGCCATAGTGAGGGCCCTTGCGCGCTATGATGCTCTATTTTGTGTTGGCACAGTTTCTGCTTGTGACCGAGCTCTCACTAATCAATGGTACAGAGGGGGCGGTAAGGGGGCTGGGCTTTCTTGTCGACGTTTGTCATGTTCTCCTACTGCTTTTTTCTTTTCCGACGCTTGTACAGCACCTTACCCCAATTCTTGGCGGCAAAGAGAAGGTGAAGAAAGAAGAGAAGAATATATATATAGTATATAAGTGATATAATATCACTATATATATATATAGTATATATATTGTACTCGTATTATATATATATATATATATGTTAGATAATATATATATATATATTCAACAAGACTTTCGATTTTGTTGGCAAGAGCTGCTGGAACGAGTGTTCAGCGAGAGCCGAAACTCAGAAACAATAAAACCGAATAACTTATCTTGAGTGGGTCTTCCTCCCACAGACGAAAACGCTTACACGAGGTTATACTTGCACGCCTCCTTATTGGCCACGCTAATATCACTCAGTTCACTATATGTCCACGGACCGCTCCCATTTAAAATTTTGTCGTTTGCACACACCCCTCAATCTTTGGCGCCATTTCTTTCATATGATTGTTCCCATACTGGATCCCTATTACCCGTCGTCATTTTCCTACTTTACGGTCCATAACACCTAAAAGATTATTCCATATATTGTCTGAATCTTCCCACTTTAGTATCTTGTATCCTCAAGAAATGAATATTCTTTATAACATTTGATTTTGTTATGTAATCTTAGGACTATTTATAATACAAGGGTAAAATTTTGTATTTTTTAATTTATTTTTTGACTGAATATTTCATTTCCCCATCCAAATCTCCCTTTGAACATTTAAAACATATATATGACAGGGCCTCCCATGGTGCGTTGATTTTTCAGCCCCAGTATGGCCGCTTTCTCTGGAGCCATGGTGGCGTCCTTGTACACTTGACTCAAAAAAAAAAATATATATATATAAGTATATATATATATATTATATATATAGCTATATAAGATATATATATATATATATATATATATATATATATATATATATATATATATATATATAGTTGTTGTAAAAAAATTTTTTTTTTTTATTTTGTTTTTTTTTTTTTTTTTTCTAAAAAAAACGGTTTTTTAAAAAAAATTTTGTTGGTTTTTTTTGTTTTTGTTTTTAAATTACCTCTTTTTTATGCTATTTAAGATGTTTTAAATTATACAGTATTACCCAATACCCCTTCTAGGCCTAAATATTGACTATTAATACGGATTTTAAATATAGTGTATATATAGATATATATATATATATATAGTATATATATATAGATAAATATAATATATATATAGTATATTTAGTGTATATATATATATATATATATATATATAAATATATATATATATGATCAAAAAAGAGATGGTTATAACAGGTGGTTTTGGGCTGTCAGGAGAAAATGAGAATGGTAGGAATGTGATGGATTTCTGTGAGGAGTGAGTGTGTGTGTAAGTAAATACTTGCTTTAAACACAAGAGAGTATCCATAAGTATACTAGAATTGGTGTTGGTAGGAGATTGGTATCGAAGTGAATATTTTGATTGGATTTTCTGTTGACGTGAAGAAAGATGTTGTTGAGGATCTGTTGGATGTAAATCAGTGGAGGTTTTTAGAAATGGATTAATCGGAGCATTATATTGTTCTATGGTAAAATTAAGTTAGTGGGACTTGGATGGAGAGGAAGGTGATACGGAAGGAAGAGTGTTAAAATTTGAGAGAGAAGTTTCAGTGTGGTTGACAAGGTATAATTTAAGGATAAGTTATGTAAGAACGCTGCGCAAGTTAAATCAGTTGAATGTGAACAAGCTGAAACTAAATAAATATCTGAAAGCAATTGTTAGCAGTGCAAAGAAGTATGTGGGTGTGCAAAAGTAAAGTAAGAATGCAACAGTGAGTGGTGGAATGAAGAGTGAGCAAGGGTTAAAAGTAAAAAAAAAAGCGTGGTTGATTTCCTAACTAAAAGCAAATGATGTGAAGTTTCAAAAGGAAAGATTGCTTGGAATTATATAAGGGAGGAAAAAAGAAAATGCTAAAAAGATGCGTACGTAGGAGGAAAATGAGGTAAAGAACAGTTTGGAAGGAGGATGAATGGGGACATTACAAGGGAATAGGAAGCTCTTCTGGGAAAGAAGCGCGAAAGATAAAAATTAGAATAACGGGGAACCTGCTTCAGAATAATGATAGGGATGCGTGTTTTTGGAACTGATGACAATGGATGTGAGGGGGAGTGTGGAAGAACACATTTTTCGAAAAATCGTATAATATGGGCAGTAATTGAAAAAGGTGCATATGATGTGTGTGTGTGTTGTATGTGTGGCAAGAAGGAATAGGTATTTTGGATGAGGTCATTAGTAAGGAGAGGAAATGGGTTGAGTGAGATAGTTGAAGAATGTAAAAATCTGCAGGTATAGATGAAATATTACTGTATAATGATCAAGAACGAGGCAAGTTTCTGATTTGATTGGATCTTGAGTTGTGTAATTAAAGCGTTTATGGAGGGTATAGTCCGAGGATGAAAGGAGAGCAGTAATAGTACCCTTATAAAGGGTAAAGGAGATAAAGGGAACTGTAGATATGATGGGAATTAGGTTTATGAGTTTATAGGGAAGAAATATGGTGTATTTTGGTCGAAAGAGTGCGCCGATTGACTGAAGGACTGATTGGTTGAAAGAACAAGGTGCGTTTAGGGAGTAGTAGAGGATGTGTTGGATCAGATCTTTACATTGGAACAAATTGATAGAGAAATGAGGGAGAAGAAGAAAAATTGTATTTAAGTTTTATGATTTGCAACAGGCGTTGATAGGGCTAATAGGGAAGCTCTATGGCCAGGTGTTAGTGATATATAGTGTTGGGTGGTAGGCTTCTGAATGGAATCAAAAGAATGTATGACGATAGTGAGGCGTGTATAAGAATAAATGGTGTCAAAAGTGATTGGTTTAGTATTAATAGCGGAGTGAGGCAGGGTTGTGTTATGTCTCCTTGGTATTTAATTTCATAATGGATGGGGTTATGAAAGGATTGAAGTTGGGCGTACAGGAAATGGTGTTAGGAATGATCGCGGAGAATTGGAATGAGTGGAGGGGCCTACCATTATATGGCGCGCATGATTGGTTTTGTGTGGCGAATTTGAATAGAGTTGAGAGAATTGGTAGAGAGATTTGGCAGGGTGTGGAAAAGGAGGGGTTTGAAAGTAAACGTAGATAAGAGTAAGGTTATGGTTGTGAGTGAGGACAGTCCTCAGTGTGAAGTTATGTTAGATGGTGAGCAGCTGGAACAAGTGTCTGAGTTAAAAATTTAAGGTATATGTTGGATGCCAGGGAGGTGGCTGGTGCAATAAAATCGTTGGTGAATGATAGGGACTAAGTCTTCAGAGTGCTAGGGTCTAAACATGACGCGATGTGTACCTGTGTTATTGTAGAGTAGTGAGACTATGATCTGGAATAAGACAGTATAGATCTAAAGTTGCAATGTGGTTCAGATGGTAAACAATGTGTTAAGCCATTGCTAGGTGGTGAGAAGAATGATAAAGAAGAAAGTAAACACGATATAAGAGTTGTGTGGTGTTGAAGAACTGGGTAATCGCAGCCAGTGAATATAATGCAAAATATCGTTGCGATGGTGATGGTCATCGTGGATAAGGGATGTGATGATAGGTTTCGGTTTTGTAAGCGGATGTTATCAGTGGCGCAGGTGTTGTTGAAACCGGTACGGCTGACGGCGAGTCGAAATGAAGAAGAGGGGATTGAGTCAGTAAAACGAATGTCTGAAGGACAGAGGAATGTAGTTTGGCAGAGGCGAGAATAAAGATTCATAATAGGGAGAATGGCGCTACGATTTTTTGGGATAATTTGAATGATGGTTTGGATTGGGGTGAGTAGGAGCTTCAGATTGATAGTGTTGGGGGACCCCATGAATGGTTGGATAGGTGATCAAAAAAAAGGGATGGATAACAGGTGTTTGGGGTGGGGGAGAAAATGAGAATGGTAGGAAGGTCGATTGATTTCTGTGAAGAGAGAGTATGTGGTAAGTACTACTTTCTTTAAACACAAGAGTATCCATAAGTGTACTAGAGTTGGTGTGTGTAGAGATGGTATCGAAGTGAAACAGTATGATTGATTTTGTGTTGTGAAGAAGGAGATGTTGAAATGTGTTGGATGTTAAATCAGTGAGGTTTAGGAATGGATTATCGGATCATTATGTTTGTTCTATGTAAAATTAATTTAGTGGGGACGGGAAGGTGATACGAAAGGAAGTAGGTAATATTAAGAGTGAGAAGTTAAGTGAGGGCAAGAGATATAAGGATAAGTATGTAAGAGCGCTTGCTAGTAAATCGGTGAATGTGAACAAGTTGATACTGACAAATCTGGGGGCAAATGAAGAAGCAATTGTTAGTAGTGCAAAGGAAGTATGTGGATGTACTAAAGTAGGAAGTAAGAATGTTAACAGCGAATGGTGGAATGAAGAGGTGATTGAAAGCGGTTAAAGGGTAAAAAAAGAAGCGTTGGTTTGAATGTATAAAAGCAAAGGATGAGGTTTCTCAAAAAGAAAGATGCTGAATATAAAGGAGGAAAAAGAAAATTACTAAAAGGTGTATACGTTGAGAGAAAACAAGAGGTAGATGAACAGTTTGGAAGGAGATGAATGCAGGACATACAAGGAAATAGGAAGCTCTTCTGGAAGAAGCGCGAAAAGGTTAAGAATGAGAATAAGGGGGAATCTGCTTAAAATTAATGAATAGGGATGGTGCTTTTTTGTAACTGTTGATGGTGGGAGGGAGTGTGGAAAGAACACTTCGAAAATCTGCACAATATTAACAGTAATGATTAGGTGTTAGGAATGTGTGTGGGTTTGATGTGCAAGAAGGAATAGGTATTTTGGGGATGAGGTTATTGGTAGAGTGAGAAAGTTGAAAAACGGTAAATCTGCAGGTATAGATGAAATTCTAGTGAAATGGAAATCAAGAGCGGTTAGGCGAGATGGGATTGATTGGATTTGCGAAGTTGTGGAATAAAGACGTTTATGGAGTTGGTATAGTGTCCGAAGGTTGGAGGAGAGCGGTAATAGTACCCCTTGTATAAGGGGAAGGTGGAGAAAAGGGGAAGTGTAGAAATTATAGGGGAATAGTTTATTGAGTGTTGTAGGAAGGTATATGCTGGTATTTTGGTCGAAAAGTGCGTCGAGTGACGAGGGACTGATTGTGGAAGAACAAGGTGCGTTTAGGAGTGGTAGGAGGACTGTGTGTGGATCAAATCTTTATAATTGAAACAAAATGATTGAGAAAATGAGGGAGGAAGAAGAAAAATTATATTTAGGTTTATGATTTACAACAGGGATGATAGAGTGGAATAGGGAAGCTATGATGGCGGGGTTATTAGTATTATATGGTGTTGTGGTAGGCTTTTAATTGGAATCAAAAGTATGTATGGACGATAGTGAAGCGTGTGTAAGAATAAATTGGTGTCCAATGGTTGATTTGGTTTAGGATTAATAGGGCGGAGTGAACAGGGTTGTGTTATGTTCCCCCTTTGGGTTTATTCCCCCCCATGTGTATATGGGATGCGGGTTATGAAAGAATTCGAGGTTGGGATGGCAGGAAATGGGTGTTTAGAATGATGGAGAATGGAGAGGAGTGGAGGTGCCCTACCTATTTTATGCGTGATTGATTTGGTTCTGTGTGGCAAGTCTGAAGAGAGTTAGAGGCATTTGGTGGAGAGATTTGCAGGGTATGTAAAAAGAGGGGTCGAAAGTAAACGTAGATAAGAGTAAGGTATGGTTGTGAGGTGAGGACAGTCCCAGTGTGAAGTTATGTTAGATGATGAAGCAGCTGGAGCAAGTGTCTGAGTTTAAATTATTTAGGGTATGTGTGGATGAGAAGAACGGATGATGCAGAGTGTGTATGAGGAAAGTTGTGAATGGCAGGAGGTGGCTGGTGGCAATTAAATCGTTGGTGAATGTAAAGGGACTAAGTCTGGAAAGAGGGAGACTATAATATGAGGGTTGATGATGTGACCTGTGTTATTGTATGGTAATGAGACTATGGTCTGTGGAATAAGAAGTAAGAATCTAAAGTTCAATGTGTTCATATGGACAATTCTTAGGGGTGTGTTAGGTGTGAAAGAATTAATAAAATGAGGAATGTATTAGAGAGTGTTGTGGTGTGAAGAAAGGGGTATAATGAGAGAATAAATGAAAGTATGTTGAGATGTTTGGTTCATGTGGAAAGGATTGAATGAAAAGTCGGTTGGTTAAGCGGATGTAGTAGTGAGAGTGTGTAGGGAACCGACCGGCTGGTAGACCGAAAAGGAAAGTGGATTGAGTCGGTGAACGAAGGTCTGAAGGGAGAGAATGTGAATGTGAAATGTGGCGATTATCAACTTGCGTTATAGGAGTTCTTTGGTGATTTCTATGGGGCATGTTGTGGTCACCTGGGCCAGGGGATGAAACCCTTACATGGACGATTTACCATAGTGAGGGTTCGTAGCGGTCCCATGATGCTCTAGGGTGGATTTTCTGCTGTGACAGCTCTCCTAATTAATGAGTACAGAGGGCGGTAAGGGCTGGCTTTCTTTTCGACGTTTGTCATTTTCTCCTACTGCTTGTCTTTTCCGATGCTTGTACAGCACCTTACCCCCAATCTTGGGCAAAGAGGAAGGTGAAAGAAAGGAAGAAAGATATATATATAAGTATATATTATATATATAATACTATGATATATATATATATATATTATATTATTATATATAATATATATATATATATTATATATATATATATATATATATATTATATTATATATATATATATTATATATATATATATATATATATATAGATGGAGTTTATGAAGAATTCAGAGTTGGGGTGCAGGAAATGGTGTTAGGAATGATAGAGAATGGAGCATGATTTGAAGGGTGCCTACCTATTATTGCGGATGGATGTGGTGCTTTTGTGGCGAATTAGAGGAAGTTGAGATGGATTGTAGAGAGATTTGCAGCGGTGTGTAAAAGAGGGTTGAAAGTAAACGCTAGATAGAGTAAGTATATTGTGAGTGAGGACAGTCCTCAGTGTGTAAGTTAGGTTAGATGGCTGAGCAAGGCTGGAACAGTGTCGAGTTTAAATATTGAGGGTAGATGTTGGATGAGAAGGGAACGGATGTGCATGCAGAGTTTAGTAGGAAAGTTATGAATGGCAGGAAGGTGGCTGTTGCAATAAAATCGTTGGTGAATGTAAAAGGACTTAAGTCTGGAGCTGCGCTAGGGTCTTGCATGAGGTATGTTGTGTACCTGTGTATTGTATAGTAATGAGAATATTGTCTGATAAGAAGTATAGATCTAAAGTTTTAAATTGCTCAGATGGACAATCTTAGGGCTGCTAGGTGTGAGAAGAATGATAAAATTGAGGAATGACGTATTAGAGAGTTGTTGTTGGTGTGAAGAAAGGGGTAAACGAAGAATAAATGAAAGTATTGTTGAGATGGTTTGGTCATGTGGGATGGATGGATGATTAGTGGGTTTGGTTAAGCGGAGGTATAGTGGTGAGTGTGGTTTGGAAACGACCGGCTGGGAGACCGAGAGGAAGGATTTAATCAGTAATTAAATAAATAAAAAAAATGGATGGTCTGCAGGAGAGAAATGTGAGTTGGCAGAGGCGAGAAAGAAAAGTGCATGATAGGAAGAGAATGGCGGGGTTTGTGTGAGGGGGTCATGGTTGTGGCCCAACCGGGCCAGGGGATTGTCTGAACCTTACACTTGACGAGTACCATAGTGAGGAGCCGTCGCGGTCCGTGAAGCTCTAGGTTGGGATTTTCTGATGCGACGAGTTGCTTACTAATTAATAGTACAGAGGGGGCGGTAAGCCTGGGCTTTCTTTTCGACGTTGGTCATGATATTCTTCTACTGCTTTTTCTTTTCCGATGCTTGAACAGCACCTTACCCCCAATCTAGGGATAAGGTTGGAAGAACGCCTCGCAACAGTAAATCAGTAAATGTGAACAAGGTGAAACTGAAACAAATCTGGAGCAAATGAAGGAAACAATTGTTAGCAGTGCAAAAGAAGTATGTGGATGTTGCTAAGGTCAGTGAAGTAAGAATAGTTAACAGTGAGTTTGGTAGAATGAAGTGGTTAAGCAAGCGGTTAGAAAGTAAAAAAGAAGCGTGGATGAATGTACTAAAAGCAAATATGAAGTTTTGGAAGAAAGATGTTTGGAATATATGAAGGAGAAAAAAAAGAAATACTATAAGGTGCATACGTAGGAGGAAACAAGAGTAAATGAACAGTTTGGAAGGAGAATGACATGGGGACTTAACAAGGGAATAGGAAAGCTCTTCTGGAAGGAAGCGCGTAAGGTTAAGAATAAGAATATAGGGGAATCCTGCCTTAGAATAATGAAATAGGGATGGTGCTTTTGTAAACTGATGAAAGGGATGTGTGAGGGGAGTGTGGAAAAACACTTTGAAAATCTGCATAATATTGGCAATGAATGAAGAGGTGATAGTGAAATGTGTGTGGGTTTGATGTGCCAACGAAGCAATAGGTATTTTGGTGATGCAGGTTATTAGCAAGAGTAATGGTAGAAGTGATGAAAGTTGAAAAAAATGGTAAATCTGCAGGTATAGATGAAAATTACTGGTGAGAAGTGAGTCAAGAACGGAGGCGACGATAGTATGATTGGATTTGGAAGTTGTGTAATAAAGCGTTTATTGGAGGTATAGTTCCAAGGGATTGAGGAGAGCAGTAATATAACCATCTCATATATAAGGGTAAGGAGGATAAGGGGAACGTAGAAGTATATAGGGTAATAAGTTATTGAATGTGGAGGAAGATATGATGTCTGGTATGTTGGTCGAAAGAGTGCGGTCGAGTGACTGAAGGACTGATTGGTGAAAGAACAAGGTGCTGTTTAGGAGGGGTAGAGGATGTGTGATCAAATCTTTACATTGAAATTTATTATAGAGAAAAAAATAATTGTATTTAGGTTTGATGAATTTGCAAACAGGCTATTATAGGGAAGCTCTATTGCGCAGGGTTAGTGATATATGTGTTGGTGGTAGGCTTCGGGAATGGAATCAAAAGTAGTATGACGATAGTGAGGCGTGTGTGAGAAATAAATGGTGTTCAAAGGTAATTTGGTTAGTATTAATATTGGAGTAACAGGGTTGTGTTGATGTCTCCTCTGGTTATTCTAATTTGTATTGGATGTGTTATGAAAGAATAGAGTAGGGTGCAGGTAAATCTTATTTAGAATGATTGGAGATGAGGGAGGGTGCCCCATTCTTTATAAATGCGATGATTATTATTATTATTATTTATTATATTATATTATTGATAAATATCAATGGTAACAAGACAATACAAACAAACACAGTCAACTCAACCCAAGGGTCTTTTGTTGATCGGATAAGATATGTACACGGGATAAATCTAAAGGAGACTTTACTCACTTAGATTACACACTTTGATATCTATTAAATTGTATAAATGTTTGGACAATGATTTGTTAACACAGTACCGGTTGGCTTCACGGCTGCCTCTAAACACAAACACAGCCCTAAGGTGCGCACCCGTAACCATTTACTACGAGGTATACCACTACGGCAACCGTATTTACACTTACTCTATGTGTTTACTAATTCCCACAATACTATACAACTGTGTACCACAAAGTACACCACATTTACTACTTAAATTTAACAATGACTGCAAGAGAGAGGAAAAATAAATACGATAAAAACAATAAAATAAAGATCAACCAGAAAACCCAATATGAAATCTCTAACTTGCCGACTTGGTCGGCCCAGTAACTTCACAATCTTCTTCTCCTTCTCATCATCTGCACACACAAGGAATAGGATAAGGAGAGGACACTCCATTCTTCATACATCAACCATCACATCAAGAGAGAAGAAAGAAACACAAAACTTATCAATTATTATTATTATATTACTCCTCTCTATTATTATTCATTATTATTATTATTTATTATTAATTATTATTATTATTATTGATTTTCTTATTGCTGTGTACACAAACATATTTTAGGGTAATGTCCAATAAAGTTCACTGACCACTGGCTTATACCAATTTACCTAATTAGTATGATTTGGCTAGTAGACCTGAGGATCTGTAAAATAATTTTTTGTTAATAGGTAGGCAAAGTGCTTCCGTAGTTTTTATATTAAGAAAAAAAAGTTCTTTTAAAATCCTGGTTTGAATTGAAGCATAATATAGTTTTTAAATGAATGAGTCCACAAATTATTTCTACGCTTCATTAGCGGATTCGAACATGCCTCCGCGTTGCGAGTTAACAGTAACCGGGAGCTTTATCCACTAAGCCATCCACGTCCCCAAGAAAAGAACATTTGTTTTATTTAGCTTTTTGAACAATTCATTGCTCAAAATTTTTATAATCATTAACATATTTGATTTTGTATGTTAATTTTAAAAAATCTC
>JABUQX010013598.1:0-5000 GCA_015478945.1 Trachelipus rathkii
GAACGTCAAGAGGGGAGGCAAACGGAACGCGGTCCAAGCAGGCAGCCTAGAAGACCACAACGGTGGGAAAGCGAATGATAGTGCAAAAGTGGCGAAAACTGTAACCAATATGATTCACGGGCAGACCCGAGAAAGTTCCTGTAGGGACCAGTGAATAATGGGGAAGCGGCAAAAATAGCGAAATCGACGCCACCCCAAAAAAAGGAGAGCTGTAGGAAAAAAACACAGTAGATGAAAAAGGGCACCTGATTGAGACAACCGGGCTGAAACGGACTAGGTGTACGACCAGTATAGACATCACAAGAACGATGATGAGTTGAGAGAGAGAGAGAGAGACTGAGAGGAGAGGAGAAGAGAAGATAGAGAGAGAGAAGAGAGAGAAGAAGAGAGAGAGACACAAAGAGAGAAGAGAGGAAGAGAGAAGAGAGAGAGATGGGAGAGCGAGAGAAGAGAGAAGAGAAAGAAAGAGAGAGAGAGAGATCGAGAGAAGAGAGAAGAAGAGAGAGAGAAGCGATAGAGAAAGAGAAGACAGTGATGAGAGAGAGACACGAGAGTCATGAACCACTGAGACGCGCAGCAGAGAGCAATGCGAGAGAGCAGCGTCAAAGATGAAAGATTTAGAGAGAGAGACGAATAGAAAAGAAAGAACGAAAGAAGGGAAGAAGACGAGAGAAGAGCGCAGCGAGGGGCAAGCGAGGACTCGCTTATCACGGAGGTAAGGACTATAAAAGAGAGGAAAAAAGAAAATGGAATTCCAAAACATTCCACATCCGTTAATACAATGCTAGGTTGCGTGCGTCGAGCGGTGGTCAGGGTTTCATCAAACCCAAACTGGTCTAACAAACTCAAAGGAAGTGTGTACGCGAAAGCAGGTAGTCGCGTTTTAAACCGACTTAAAGGGCAAGGGCGATAAAAAAAAAACATATAGAATTCCCTCTTGTACTTGATAGCTTGTACGGACTCGAAGCCCCCGCATCTCGTCACTTCTGCGTTAATTGAGGGAAAAATCGGATGAAGAGAAGGAAGAGCAAAACAGCAACGAAAATCTGAGGCAACTAAAAAACTACTAGCGCGGCGCAAGAAAAGGGGACAGGAATGAATTAAAACAAAAAGGAAGGAGATAAGGAAACACATACTCGGAGCAAGCCCTAGCGACCAGGGATCACGATAGATCTGTCAATTCTACTCCGCACAACATATTTAGCCCAGGACTGCCGTTTAAACAGCCAGAGGAGTATAAATGGTGAAGAAAAAGTAAGGTCTCAAATTTGAAGTTTTACTTGTTTCGGGAACGTATAGGGCAAGGACATTGGATAAAAGCCGCGCGCAAGGGGAGGGCTGGTGGTGATGCTACCATCGCTGCGAGGAACGCAACCAGGAGGGGGGGTGGGGTTTATTGATAGTGAGTGAAGGGAAAGAACTGGGCAACGGTCGGAGGCGGAGTGCTCGGAAAAAGCAGCAGGCAGAGCCGGAGCGAAGGAGTGCAGAGAGACCCGTTACCACAGAAAAGAACGAAACAAAAAAGGGTAAGGGGGGACGTGACGTCTGGAGAAAAAGAAGATGGTGTGATGGCAGGGAGAAGGGTAAAATAAAAGAAATGTGGTGGGAGGAAAACACAGACTGGGACGAAGCCAAGGGCAGCGGAAAACTGATGTGATGAATCAGATAGCGCATACAGCAGTAATTCATATAACAGAATAGTGACATAAGCAGTAAGCAAGTAACATTCCAAGGGAAAGCATAACGCATCTTTCTATGCGTCGAATTCAAATAGACAGGGTTAGGTGATAGTCAAAGTGAATAAAGAAGATGGAAGTTTATGGTGAGAAGATAAGGATAAGAGAAGGAGAATGAAAGTGAGAAGGAGTAAAGAATAAGAAGAAGAAAAGAATAAAAAGAAAAATCAACCCGTGGTCAGACCAAGAATGAAAGAAATTTATTCGTAGAGATAGAGAGAGAAGAGTAGGAGATAGATAGAGATAAGATAGATAAGAGATATAAAGAAGAAGGTATGAGAGATTATATACTATAGTTCAATAATATAGATATAATATAGACCGAATTAAAGAAGGATTGATTATCGACTAATCATTCTGATAAAATAAGAGAGCGAAGGATATAAGGATAAAAAAAGATTTAAATAAACATTAGGCCATAACAAAGAAGTTATATGTATGGTTAACTATAAGGATATATGATTACTTTGGATTAAGCGATAATAATGACTTCTAAGAATAATAATTTTTGATAAGAAAAGTACATAATAATTCACAGGAATAAACTAATAATATATATATATGATATATCATATATATATATATATAAGAAAGAGAAATATATATAATAATGTATATGAATATATTGGTATATATACGAAAAGCGTAAATATAATGATATATAAGTCTATGAGCATAGCGGTAAAGCGTAGAGGGTTAAGAATCGCGACTGAGCAGATAATGCGGACAATACTCAGGTATAAGGCGGTGACAAAATATGTGTAACCGTAAGTGAAGTGGATCGAATGATAATGGTATGATGAAGAAGCTAGGAAAAGTAATGATCGTGATTCTGAATCCGTAAGATATGTCGTAAGACAATAATATGGTTGAAAGTCGTTGCGAGTAGTGGAGTATATGGCAAGCTACTACGAGTCAGGTAAATAAATAGAAAAACTAGTGAATTAGAATGTCGGTTTTGCAGCTATATCCTATGAAGGAGTGAAAGAGACCGAGATGATCAGGAGGGAGGTGTGCAAACAGTGCAGGGTCGCAGAAACAGTGAGGTGTAGGCATATGAGTGTGCCTGCAGCGAAAAGGGTATGAGTGATAATTATCACGATGGGATAATACATGAAAAAAAGTTCCACCGTGGAACAGAAATAGTGACAACAGTGATATATGATGGTCCCTAATCGATGTGCGTAGGAAGAAGGAGCGAGGAAGAGTGTAAGGGCAGTCCTGCGGAGCACCCGTGGCACGTATCCAAAAGTATGGGAAGAATTCAAGAGCCCGCTGAAGATAATAAAACAAATAGAAACAGAAGAGTAACGCACCGTAAGATGAGACTACTTGCAAGGATAACTAAGAAGCAGTGAGCAAGAATTATCAAGCGGTATGGGACACGCTGACACGTAGGCCTCTCTAAATGGATGCAGTAGGATACAAAGAGACGGTGAGATTAAAAAAAAAGTCAATGGCAAACAAAGCGTATATATAGGCAGTAGAAGTCAACGTCCGCTGTACAATAGCGAGTGCCAAGGTAGGAAGAAGAGCTCAATAACTAGAATATATTAATACCACAGCCATATATAGTTCAGAGGTGAACATAAACCAGAGGAATAGCAGTATAATCAAGGCTCGAGCAAAATGTATAGTGAACCAAAAGACGGCCGTGTCATGCATATTAGTGCGATGGAATCATGTCAAAACTGCTAAGTTAGCGGAATAACAACTCGAAATGACTGGTAGAAAAAATGAGCTAAATAAAGATATGTTAAATAAGGTAGTGGATATGGGTTAACAAAAAGTGAGGTGTATAGTCACACAAGAGAAGTCATTATGGACAGCGGCTTAAGAATGCTGTCAAATGAAAGGCGCTGACTGAACATTCGTATAGTGACGAAAGTGAAGTCATATGAAAAAAGGATCATATTTGTGAATTAGCTGGTGAGCTTAATCAAAGGAGTAGTCAAGGGTAATAAAATACAATATATGAAAATAAGATAATATGCTCAGCCTATGGACTGGACGTGGATAAATACTGGTAGGGTCATACCTAGCTGATGTACCATCATCTTAAATACTAACATTTGCACGTGATGGTAAATGAAATATAAGTAAACAAGATAAAATGTGGTAAAATAGTCGTAAGCCAAGTGAGGAGGCTCGAAATAAGATAATGGGTAGGAAAGGTAAAGGAATATACTAGATTGCACGACGGTGGTAGTTATACTCAAGCTGTTAGAAGTTGCTATCGCGATATAATCTCTAACTAAGTATAAAGGGTAAAGGTGTAACTGTATAATGATAGGAGTAATAGAAAGTGGATTTTTTTTATATTGAATAAGAGTAAAAAAGTATCTCGAAATAAAACTAGCAAAGAATAAAACTTCAGCCGTGAAGGAGTAAAGACACATAGAGTGAATAAAAAAGGGAAGTAGGAGTGAGTATAAATATTATAAGGTAAAAATGAGATACCTATAAGTAAAAAATGAAAGGAAAGTGTAGGATATAAAAGGTCAGAATAAGACCCGTATAGCAATGGAGTAGCGTAGTGGTAGGCATGCGAAGTAAAGGGACCGGGCAGCATGGGGGGATGGCTCAGTGACGAGAATAGTAAAGCTTCAGCACTCCCTGTTGGCTCGAGTGGAAAGGTAATAAGATACGCGGCAGATAATGGATAGTATAGAGTCAATTGAATCGAGCCGAAAAAAATAAGTCGGATAGCTACGTCATAATAATAATCTCAGCGCGTAGAAATGGATTTCGGTTTTAATTCGCTTATTTTAAACTACAAAAGTAGAATTTAGATATAAAATAACGTAGCAATAGACTGAAACAATTTGTTGGAAGTAAATTAAGACCTTATTTCTTCAATAAAAACATTTTATCGGATCCACTAGATAATTGAGAAAACTAAATAGCATAAACAATTACCAAAGACTTTGAATCAATTGAGGAAACAATGTCAATAGAAAATTGAATCCCTAACAAGAATAGAATAAAGGCCGGATTCTTAAAGGCTGTTCTATATAAGAGGAAGGAGAGGAACCTAGTAAAAAAAAAAAGGTAGATAAATCTGTTGTAAAACCTGGAACAAGTGGAAAAAAAAAATCTTGCGACCTGGGGCCATGAAAACCAACTCTTTTAACTGATAGAACACACACACACATACACACAAAAAAAAAATTAGAGACGTTTCCTCTCAATCCAATCCTCTGACTGAGACCTACAATTATTAAACCACCTGAGGTGATTTGTCTAATCGACGTTTTAATTCCA
>JABUQX010013598.1:10000-42500 GCA_015478945.1 Trachelipus rathkii
TCCCTTGTAAAATCCACGGGATATATAGAAAATATAATATAAAAATAAAAATAATATAAAATATAACTTTATTTGAAATATATAAATTAATAGTAATTATTTTAGTACAATAATTTTTTTTTCTCAGTACAAGGATAACTAACTGATTGTTTGATCATTCATTTATTTAAGCCGCAGGGGTGTTGTGCCTAACCAAACCCCATTGTGCGCTATGCGTCCAAAGCGGTAGCGATTGAGATGAATTATAAGTGGCGACATTGGCAATTATCGCAGGGCTACTTTTGGGAGTTTTATATTGTCTAACTGGTGTGCGTCAGAAAATCGTACTCCTATTTCTTTTACCAAAGATTTTCCCTATTATAGAAAAAACTATAAAATTTTATTTATTTCCAGAAATTTGTTGTAATATGGCAATGATATAAAAAGATGAGTTATGTGAACAACAAGATCAGATAAATGGTTCTTTTTTAAACGGATAGTAGAAAATATGGACCCTCCGATAATTTATTTACAGATTAATATATTTTCCACGCCATAGCCCATTGTTTATTTGGAACAAGTGATTTTAAATTTCCGTGTAATAAAACATCGTCAAAAATCATACGGAATCAGTTTCGGGCAAAACAAAATTCTTGTGTTTAGTTATTAAAGTACTTTTGAGGCCATTTCGTGCACGCAAAATTACTTTCATTATTTTGCTTTTTTTATTATTTTCCAGATGAGGTGATGCATATTAGAAATTAGATTAGCAAAACAACGTATTTTTAAATCAAAGAAATTTCAAATAATACAGATATTAAGATTAAAGATATGTGACGATATAATTTAATCTGAAACAATATATATTCTTTTAGGAACATTGTCCTTTAATAAACTGATTAAAGTCAGTATTGTCATTTCTAGCTTTTATTGAAAAAAACTGCATGTCATAGCCATAGCATTTATTTTTTTCAGATAAATAGAATTTTTAACTAGAAATTCCACTTCATTTTTAAATTTTAAAAAACTCATAATTTATTGAAAGATTTTATATTATTAACAAAAAAATAATTAATTTACAAATTTATGATAGTATTTAGATAATATATATATAATTAATTATAGGCATAGAATACTAATAAAATATATATTACTAGTTATAAGTTTTGGCTAAGCATATGAGCTGAACTCGCTGTTGTAAACAAAAATATTGGTGGCGTTTGTAATGTCGAGTGTAATAGCGTATGCAAAAAAAATTGGGCTCTAAACGCCCGAAATTTTAAAAAATGCGGTGCTGTATGTCCTTAAAGGTCCGTTAACGTTTGATATTTAATTCTGTCCAAAAAAAGTTTTAATTTACTAATAAATAATGATAGAAGATCAATAATTCATATACAATAACATATATCAATTGAATATTTAGTTAATATATAAAGATACAAAATAATTGAATATATTTTATATATACATTAATTATATAATATGATATAATAACACAATATTTATGTTATAATAATAAGTAGATCAAATAGTAGGAATATAAAGTATTAATTTAAGTAATATATGTAGTATAGTTTTTAAATTGTCAGCATTATTTGAAATCAATAGGCTATTCATAATTGTGAAAATCATCCAATATTTATTTATATACTTTAAATTTTTCCTGAAAATAACCAGAAGCTATAAAAACAAAAAACTCTTATTCCTTTCAGTCTAATATTTATTCGCAAATCTCTAGTGTTCTTTGATCATGAAAATTAGAGAAAAATCAATATCTAAGAACGTATAAAACTTGATAAGTAAAACATTTTCTGATAAGAGTCTATAATCACCTATAATTTTATGGATAATGTGAAGAATTTAAGTAATAAGCGTAATTTTATAGAACAAGTTATAAGTTATATTTTATATTGATAAATTATTTTTATAATATATACTTATTTTATAAAATATAATACATATATATAGATAGTGATATTTTTATATATTACTTCTAATACTAATATGTTAAATAATCGACCTCATCATTTCTGTTTTACAACCGTTCACAATTACGAATAACAGCTGTTTTTTTACAATATGTAATATATAATAATGAATTAATTGTCTATAGTATGCCAGACCTAAAACTGGAAACTAACCATAAAACTATATTTAAATTAAATTCAGTTTATATTCTTTGCTATTTATTAAGAAATTATATAAAGATTTATTCTACTGACCCATCTAATACATGTTATTTTTTAAAACCGATGACCAATAATTCTCTGCGTTTTTTTACTCAAGGCATTACTATGCCAGAGTTTTTCAAGAATTTAAGACAAATAATACTATTCAAATAGGTTTAGCAAATTGTTTAGGGAGAGAAACATTGGACTCTGTGGTATTCTTCATTGGTTACAGGTCTTAAACTTTGTGGTAGTATTTTGTTGATAACTTGTGAAGCAGACCTCGGACAATGGCCAAACTACTAAAACGCAATTGTTGTAGAAACGTTTTGATTAATATTTTTATTTTTAAAACAGGTTTGCACAACTATGATGATACTTGCCAATGCCTATTTGTTTCTTAAGGATATATTAAATAGCACAAATATTAAAATTCATTAATGTAAATACCAGTTCAATTGTTCTTGAGCACAATATTATTTTTCTTCTTATAGTATTAGATCTTTTTATTTTTCTGAGTTCGCCTAATGATATTATTTTAATTCTTAGTCGGCTATTTCTCGTAAAATGAAACCTTGTGACTTTATCACTATATTGCTGAGAAATAATCTACTCCGTACATAAAATATACTCCCATATGTTTTATAAGATTCTTATACAAAATAAATTTTCAAAAATGTTTGAATTTTTTCTAGGAAAAAATCGTACTTTTTGAGGATAAACAGTTTTAAAGATTTATGTAATGTGAAAAGGTGTGTTAAGAAAAAAAAGACCCGGAGATTTTCAGAGAAGAGTGGTGATTAGTATTTATCTCATTAAACCATCTAGGTTTTATATTACAACAAAAACACTAGAGACTGGAGAAATTACTGTGGCATTCTAATATCTTGCATTAAAAATAAACATGATCTAACTGAAGCAGATAAAAATGTGACAACAATAAATTCGTCGTCTCTCTTTAAAGGGAAAAAAAAAGTACAGACCTCTCAAAGATTGTTAAACTAGTACCGCAAATCCAATTGAATTAATACAAATTTCCAAAAGTAGAACGTTATTTTAGAATATTCATTTCTCTGTCCCAGTTCTTTGATTTTGATTCATTTCTCATATTTTGCAAACCAAGCGACTCTATCTTATATTTCATCAAATGCTGAATTATAATATAAGCCTTGTTAGATTAGGAACTCAATTTTAATGAACTTTATACAGGGAATTCACTTTTTTATTGTTTCAAATGTTGTGAATATTTTTTTTGTAGGAAAAAAGTACTTTTACTTTTTCTAATTGCTGTTATCATCAATCCAACTTACAGAGGATATAGCGTCTCAACTTTTTAAGAAAAATCGCCTTTATGATAATTACTTTACCTAAATTGACAGGTTTCATCAAAACTTCTACCACAGCACGATTAAAAATTTTAAGCTTAAAAAATCAAATATTATAAAAATTTTCATTCATAGTATTCAATTTAAAACAGCCCTAAAACATAATAAGACTTCATCTTTCTGCTTTTTTGTACCGTAAATAGCATTCAATGAAACACATTATAATATGTATAGAAGCAAGCTAAAATTAAAAAATAACCAGATTAAAAACAATCAAATTAAGATTTATTTTGCATCTCCCAATAATTTTTTCAAAAATATGTGACAATTTTAGGAAAATTTCTGTACTTTTAAGAGTTCTATTTGATGAATGTGAGAAAGTTTAAATGATATACAACTGGTCGGATATAATTTTTATATGATAAAAAATTTATAAAACAAGGTTTATTGCTAAACTAAAATGTAAGTATTATATTATAATATATAAAAAACAAACTGTATATGACATAATTCTACTTTAATAGAAGAACGTCGAAATTTAAGACACCTTTATTAATAAATTATAATTAATATCTCGGCGTTTCTGCTTGTTGAAAGTAGCTGTATACACTAAGTGAATTTACTCACATTATGATATTTACAAATGACTTAACGAAACCCAAGAAAAAAATCAGTTGTTAAATCAAGAAACACAGCTCTAGTCTCAGAGATTGTTTGATATAACTTTAGGGAAAAAAATCTTGAATTCTCTGTTCCTTTAAAGAGATTTGTCTTTAAATATTTGTTAATGTTGAAAATTTTAAGAGAAATTGGAAACCAGCTTCTTACTTAGAAGTATTAAAATTTTTATCTTATAAAACAAACCAGGTTGTGTGCACAACTAATGAAAAATTTGGTAGATAAAAACAATATTGAAATTTCATTAAAAAACGTCAATTTAAGACACCTAAAACTATTAATAAATTCACTTTTCTGCTTTTTGAAATAGCATTTCAATGAAACACAATATTTTTTCAAAATGCTGTTAGATTTAGGGTCTAAGGAGTCCGATGTCATAGGTCATACATTGACCAGAATAACTCTTTCAATATAATGAAATTATACAGGAAATATTCTCTACGTTACTTTTATAAGAGTTACTCGAAATTTAGTAAATATGTGTGAAATAAATATAATAAGAAAAAGACCGTAGTTATAAGAAATTTAGAATTGTTTTTAAATTAATAAACAGGAGTTAGATACAACGAAGAATTAATATAAAAACAATATATTTAAAAATTTCAATAAAAAAACGTATTACCTAAATGTATAGATCACCCTTAAAACAATTTAAAGAAGTCCTCCGTTTTCTGGCTTTGTGTATATACATATTCATTTTATCTAAGATAATAACAACTTAATCTTATTTTTACAAATCTAGATAAAATATCTCCGTATAAAAATATAACCTCATTTTTAATTAAACATAATATTTCATAATGTTGATCAAGTAGAGTAAAACAATGTAGTATCATTTCTTACCCATCTTATAATAATTTAATGTAAATTGGTTATAATTTCACTAATAGTCAGTTATTATTTTAAGAATAGGTATATTTATTATATATAATAAACAGGTTATTCCTAACAACTAATAATAAATAATTGATATATAGTATATAATAACAAATAAAATAATATATAATAATATCCTACCTCACTCCTAACAAACTAGTTTGTGACTTACTAACTTAATTTATAAAAATATCCGTTAAGCTTTATATTTAAATTAAGCATTATTACATAATGAAAAAGCGCTTGATTGTATCTTGTGCTGATAAAGATTTGCGCGGGTAAAAAAACCATTTTAAGATTTAACAATAATTATATAACTGTTGGGAAAATTATAGAGCGATAGAAATGTATCGTTTAAAGATTATTCTCAAAGAATTACTGTTGTTAATATGTTGAAAATTGAGAAAAAGCGTTAATTTTAGAAGTATATAATTTTAATTAAACAAGGTTAGGGTTCACCAACTACAAGAATAAAGTGTTTTGCCGATAAAAGAAAAAGACATATGGAGTAAATATGAAATTTCATTAAAAAACGGTCCCAATTTAAGACACCCTAAACTATTACAGTAAATATTTCATTTTCTCTTTGTAAAATTAATTAGTCAAATGTAAATATATCATATATTATATTGTCATGCGAATCCACGGTTTAAATTCCCAATTAGAGAAGCATTTAAGGATCAAGCATAAATACCAGATTAGTGGAAATTAGGAAAAATTTTCAGTACTTTTTAAAGATGGCTACATCTAGAGTTGTAAGTGAAAAAAAAGAAAAAGCGGGAATTGAGTTAAAATTGTGTATACTAAAAACAGGTTATTTTTCTACAACGCATGATATAATTTTTGAATGGCTGTTAATATAAAAAACAAGATATAGAAATTATCAAAATATAGGGTCAAATTAAGACACCTAGAAACTATCTATAAATTCACTTTCTCCTTTTGTGAAATAGCATTCAAATAAACACATTTATATTGTTCAAATGCTGTTATACCCGTTGAAGACAACTCCCAATTTTAAGATTTCACCAATATTTCAATCGTTGAGAATTAGTAAAAAATCGTCTTAGGAGATCTAAAGTTGTAATGTAAAAATGCTGGGAAAACAGCTAATTTTAGAAGTAGATTTAAAATTGTATTGACTAAACAGTTTCTACAAACTATCATATATTATAAATGAGAGAACACTTTGAATTCATTAAAATATAACGTGCATAGATTAGCAACACGAAACGATCAATCAATGGTTTGTTTTGCTTTTTGAAACTTTCACAGTAACACAAATTTTTCAAAGCCTAAAATACCGTTTAATATCCAATTTATGAATAACCAATATTTCAGAATGGGGGTTGAATTTAGAAAATCCGTACTTTTAAGAGTCTAAAATGGAAAATATAGACTAGAGAAAGAGCGCCGTTGCGTAATGTTAGAAGTAAATTTTATTAAACATTTTCACACTACCGAATATTAGGTATATAACAAAATTTTCCATTAAAAAACAATTAAGACAATCAAACTATTTAAATCCCCTTTCAGCTTTTGAAAATGCATTTCCAATACACACCATATTTTTAATGTAACCGTTTAAAACTCCAAATTTAAAGATTTACAAAAATTCAAATGTGAAATAGAATCCCTTTTTAAGAGTTCAAATCTTAATGTAAAAATTAAAAAAGCGTAATTTTTAGAAGTAATTTTTTAAAATATCAACTAAATGAAATATTAATATAAACAATATGAAATTTCTATTAAAAACGTATTTAAAACCAAACATTACATTCTTTGCTTTTTGATATTCAAGAACACTTTTTTCAAATGCCTGAATCCCTTAACTCCTTTTAGTTACTCAAATCAATTCAATTGAATTAGGAAAAATGACATAAGTTCAAATGTAATTGTAAAAATTGAAGAAGCCGTAATCTTAGAGTTATAATTTTTTTTTAAAAAGGCCATATAAAAAATATTAGCATTTAACAACAATATAAATAATTAATACGTCAGTATTTGACACTAAAACTATAAAAAACAATCAGTTTTTTGAATGATTCATTGAAACAGAATACTGATACACCAGTTAAACTACCGTTCATATTTCGAATTTTTGTGATCACGGTATAAATGTCAAAATGTGAATATTTAGGAAAGATATATAAATATTCTAATTTTAATTAAAATTAAGAAAAGCGTAATTTTACGAGTTAAATTTTTTTTAAATATTCAATGAATATTAGTATTATAAAAAATATGAAATCATAACGTCAAATAAACCAAAACTAAATTATTCTTTTCCTTTTAAATAGTTCCCAAACAATTATTTTTCAATAAAACCCGTAAAAACCAATTTTAAGAAAAACAAAAATTTAAATGGTTGAATTTAGAAATCCTATTTTACAGTTACTATTGTAATGTTAAAAGAAGAAAAAGCGAAATCAAATTTATTAGAAAAGTTTCTCAATGAAAAAGATTTTTCAAAATAATCTTTGAAATTATTAAATCAAATAAATCCAAATTATAATATTATAATATTCAATAAAGATTCCAATTATCCGTAAACAAAATTAAATAAATATTTAATGGAAATTTAGAAAATATTAAGCAAATTGTAGTGAAAAATAGAAAAGAGAATTACTGTGTTAAGGTTCCACTAACTTCCCATAAAGTTCTAGAAAAATTGAAGCTTTAAATCGTACAACAAATAATAAATTTTTTTTTTATATCAACATAATTTTGTAAAGTAACCGGTTAACTTATTAAAATATCGACTGTTTTAATAATATATTTTAGTGTTAAAATATCTCTAGGATTATACTGCTATATAGTTCCAAAGAATTTATAACTATGAACATTAAGAAACAATCAGTTCATTGTTGATGATTGGTATGATGTAGTGACCGTTAATACAAAACTGTAATATTATCAACAATGAAACACATTAAGGATGAATGGGATTAAAATGACAAAGTCGGAAGGGACGTGGAGCGATAAATTTATTTAAGTTATGGATTGCAACAGGACGTGTATAAATAAAAAGTCGGACAGAAGAGAAGGAATGAAGAGAAAAGTAATAACAAGACGGTATGTATTGAAACGTATAAAAAATTGTGTTCATGTCATTGTTGAAAGCTCAGAAATAAATTTAGATGCACCGTGAAATGAGTGGTACTACAAGGAATGTACTACAGCATGAAACAAAGGTCATACCGAAGAGCACAGATTCAAGCCAATAGCCTCAAAGATATGAGAAATTTAGCCACAATGGATATGTTACATGGAGGGTCTTTAGATGCCCAGAAGAAAATGTAATGGATAATCGATACGACTGTAGCTGTGAGTAGCGTGTTGTCCTTAACGGAGAGAAACATATACTGTAAGGTGGGTAATCTGATCTAAGCTTCTGGTAAGGTTGAAAAGAACGTCAGTTATTCCGATTTCCTAGAGCTAGACCAAAGTTTTGACACAGAATCTTTTTTTTATGTGTCAATGGCCTAGTAAATACAGTTTTGTAACAACTGGCTGCAAGAATGGAAACTGTATACGACATTAAGAAAGTAAAACAAGACAATGAATTGGTATAGGATGTGGAAGGCTGCAAAGAGAAATGTTCATGTTTGTTGTTAATCCATTAGGCGAAATGGTAAAGAGCTTAGAACAGAATTAGTTATGAAGAAGACTTGAATGGAAATCTCTATAGAGTTATTTTCCTGCACCTTTGACAATTGCAAAACAATGTTGCGCAGGAGATGACGTGCCTTATGCATGGCGTGACACGTTTATTTCGTTGTTTTAATTGAGCTGCTCAACAATACTGGGATTGTTTAACCAACCTATACATGTGCTATACAAGATATATTCGTATTATAAAATCTTCAAGACACGACACAAGTCAGCATTGATCCGATAGGTATTTTGTGAAGTGGCTGCAAATAGGTTAAAAGAAGAGGTTTCGAAGAGGCTTAGTGTCTACATTTAACACAAGACCTAGGTATACTAATCTTAATGTATTTCAATTGTAAGTTGGAGAATAGGCAAGACTCCATTAATAACTTGAGATGAAAAGAGTTAATATTTAAACTCGCAAAAAGTAGCCAGGACCAGTGAAAGAATCTAGGACCAAGAAAAGTTGTTATTAGAAGTTACGATAAGACAAACCTTAATTCAGGTGCTAGGAATACCAAGAATTGGATAGATAAATTGTGGACTCGTCTATTTACAGCTCCTACCTATAGAAAACAAATGGAAACAAGATACTTCAATCGGAATTCTTTCAGGAGCATATTGTGATGATGGGAAAAAAGTTCTAAAAAGGCAAATCACTCAGCTCTTTACCTCTAGAAACGTCACACCCGTGTTTCTGTGTCTGTCGAACGGCATGGTTTCCGGAGCGTTTTCATTTATTGTGTCCAATAACCTTATTTTTTTGCGTCCTCTTTCGTATCAACGTTCTTGAACAATTTCTTTATTTCGAATGTTGACTTCAAAACTTATTAAAACCTTAATACATAGATGGTCTAATATATACGAGATCTAGTCGTATATAGTAAAGAGCAGACATGTTTAATGTATAATGAGCCACAGTAGTGAGATTGTTTTGGGACGATGTTGTTTATGTACACCATCATGGTATTATTCAATTTGTATATGTAATGGATTATGAAAGAATAATAGGTAGCGGGGCAGCAAATATGTGGTAGATTGAAAATAATATTTTAAAGAAATCGCCGAATTGTGATTATATCTAAGAGGAGAAAAAAAATGATCGCCTACCGGCTAATATACCGATGGAGTAAGTGGAGGATAACCCTAATGAAATAATTGGTTATTGTGTGGCGAATCTGAAGAGAGTTTGAGAGGCATTGGGTAGAGAGATATTAAGGAAGCCGGTGTGTTATAAAGGAAGGGCGTTTGAAAGTTCAAACACGTAAAAAAGAGTACGGTTATATGTTGTGAAGGAGTACATCCTCGGTGTGAAGTTAGTATAGAATGTTTGAGCAGCTCACTACTATACTGAGTTTAAAATATTAAGGATATAGCCGTTGATGAAAAGGAACGATGGAAGCAGGAATTGTATGTGGGAAGAGTGCTGGAAATGCGCAGGATAAGGTGGATGGAATTAAATCCTTCGTGGATGAAAGGGGAACAATGTCTTGGGTGCGCAAGCTGTCTTAATTGCAAAGCGGTATGTTGTTTACGAGTTCGATGTATATATGTGAGGACTGATAGCTGGGACAATGAGGTAAACATCAAGTAACAATGTGCTCAGAAAATGGACGAAATCTTAGGAGTGTGCTAGTGTGAGAAGAAGTCTGATAAAATGAGGAAATGAACTCGATATTAGAGTTGACTGTGTATTGGGAATGAATGAGTTGCGTGATGAGAATAAATGAAAGTACGTTGACATGTTTGTCATGTGTAAAGAATGGATGATAGTCAGTGGGTTAATGAAAGTTTACAACGGCTTATCATAAGGTTGTGAGTGGTGCTGGGATATCAAACTGTCTGGGAGACTATGGAAAAGTTGCATAAGTCAGGTAAAGAAAATGCCTTCGGCAGGAGATGAAATGTGTAGTATTGGGCAGACAGAGAGCAAGGTCATAAAAGTGTGCATAACAGATAGAAGGTGAATGACGGCTGGTAGTCATGTTCGTGAATGAATCGAGAAGGCGTTATGGGTTATGTTAAGCACCCACCTAGAGCCAAGGAGAACCCCATTATTGACGAAAGACTACACAAATTGAAGGGTCCTATCGACATAAATCTCTTGTGGGGAAACTCTAGGAGAATGTGATTTTAGTAAGACCTGCGACGAGTACTTCTACTAATAAAAGGTTATCTAAAGGAGTGAATGAGTAATAACTGGGCTTGTCATTTATCGACTCTTTGCTTCATTTTCTTCTGGCTACTTTGTTCTGTTTCCGGTGCATGCATTGCACTGTACCCCAGTCTTGGCTTATTTGACAATCTTATATTGTGAAATATGATTATTAAATATTATCATATGTTCTTATATATATACTGATGATTATAGATATTCTCGCTGCTTGATACTATAGTAAATATAATATAGAGTATTAGAGTTAGTATAATATTATACTATAGATGATTTCTTATCGTTTAATGGAGCAAAAGTTATAAATATATTAATATTATCATTATATAGAAAGGTTTTCACTACAAGTAACTCTCTTGTGCGTAAACTTACCACTGGTAACACTCCAAATGTACTAGCTCTTATTTACTTAAGATAAGCAAATTTTTGAAATACGTGCTGTTTGTGAATGATGAAGTCAAGATAGTGAGGTAACGCTTGGCTGAGCGTTAGCAGTATGCAGAAACAATTCAACAGAAGACTCCTGTATCTATGAACAAAATGTACCATTTGAAACTCCAAGCCTGAATAAGGTATAAGATAAGTGAATATAGTAGCTAGTAATATAGTATCATGGTAACTATATAAATACATAATATCAGTTAGGTATATACCTAAATATAATAGCATAGAAATATAAATATGATGTAATAATATAATAATATAATTGTATAATCATATTTAATGAATCCTATATTTATTATATACTGTGCATTTAATATATATAGTATAGTAATAGAAAACTTGATATATATATATAGTAGTAACATAATATATGTGAAAATATATGTATATGAAAATTAGGAAATAGATTTATTTGATGTAAAGTGTAAGAAGGTAAGAGTTGCAGAGAGGCTGAAAAATACAAGGGATATGAAAGTATAGAAGTTGTTTATAGAGTTGTGGATATATAATATATATATATATAATATATTAGGGATATTATCCATATATATATATATATATATAATGTATAATGATATTAATATATATATGTATTAAATAAAATTTATATCTATAACATAATAATATATGATCCTACTTTATTAGTAAACCGTATTATGTAGTATAGTATTAAAATACATATAAAATTATCTAAAATACTATTTATATAAATTTGTATTTAAGGAATATTCTTTTTCTCTGTCACATAAATGGATAAAAGGTATTAATGTTGAATATATAAATGTATTTATTAAGCAAACCATTTATAATAAATAACATTAATAAATAATACCATTTAAATATTCTTTTATAAGCTTAATCACAAGTGGAACGTACGTGATGCCAAGATATACTGTACTGAGTAAAAACATAATATTCAGAATAAATCACAATTATTAATAAAAATTTGAAATTTTTCTTTTCTGAAACTAGAGATATTCAAAATTAATATGTACCGTTTTTATATTAATGTCTATAATCATAAATAACTATGTAGAAATCTAATATACAAATCAACTAGATAATATCTATTACCATAAATAATATATTACATATGCCTAGTTATATATGTAAATATATATATATTATGACAATAATTTACCTTCATGAATCCCATATATTTAATTGTATATATAATACTGTAATATATAGTTATTATATATATCTAATATATTATATAATAATATGTATATAGTATATAATAGGAATAATATATTATATGAAAATTTAAAGAAAATAGATATATAAATATGATATATAATATAATATATATATATATATATATATATATATAATATATACGTTATATAAATCTATATTATTATAAAATATAGATACTATAAATATTTATAGTATAAGTTAATAATAACATTCTATATATATATGATATATATATAAAAAACAGGTTTACAACTATATATATATATAATAAATATATATTTATATATATATATATATATATATATAGATATATATATTTATATTGCAATATTAATTATTAATAATAGTGTTATTAGATAAAGTTACATGTTAATTATCTATTATTCAAAAGATTATTGTTTTATATAATATAAAAAAACTAATATATAATAAGTATGAGCTATATAAATTAATTGATTAAGAGTGTAACATATATATATATACTATATACTAGATATTATATAATCAGGCTAGGTTCAAGTACAGTACTGGGATTCTGTTCTGGGGTGTAGTTAAACGTGCATTTTTGGAGTACGTTGTATTGTGTGCTTGTACCTGCAGGTGTATCTAAAAAAACCCAGACCCGTACTTATTGTTACTTTGTATCTTGCACACACCTTTACTGGAAATGAAATGGCAAATTCAACAGTACTCTGTAAGTATCTGATTTTGGCATATATAACTGTGGGATTGAATCATATCTATCGGTTGAGTTAATTATTTGAAGCAAGGCGCGAATGTTTGTGACGTCGAAATTTGTGAACAATAAAGAATATTCCTGCGTATTTTCCATTCCCATTTGTTCCCAAACACTAAGCTTTCAACTCTGCTTAAAAAATAGCAACATGAAAGGTGCGAGATGAGCGCATTGTTGTGAGAATGCGTTCCTGTGCCATGATAGCAGAACAGTTTGCCGCCCTTCGAAGAGTCGGCGATGGCGAACAACACACAACACACACATACTTATATATATATATATATATAGATATATACTATATAGTATTTAATTAAATATAAATATATAATTCAATATATTTTTCATATAAAGTATAATATTATTATAATACCAGTCTTTGTGTTGAGATTCATATATATATATTATATATTATGACTAAATATATTATATATATAATTATTATTATATAATATAGGGATTTAAAAATATTATAACATATATATATACTTATATTATAATATTATATATATATATATATATTAATATATAATAAATATATAAGTGAAGTTCATATAAATATAATATAATATTTATAATATGATAATATATATATATTATATATATATATACATATTATAACTATATATATATATATTTATATTATATATAAAATTAGTTGTAGTATAATATAATATAAATTATAAATATATATAATATACATATAGATATATAGAATAAATATAAGTACGTATTAATTATATATATATATAGTAAATATATTTAAGTATAATATATATAATATTTTATTAATTAAATATACATAACGAAATATATATATATATAGTAGTATATAGATATATTAGTTATATTATACTATCGTAAGCATCATAAAATATATATAACTAATTATAAATTATATGAATATAATAATAAAAAAAAACCAAATAGTATAATATATATCTATAATATTATATTATAAATATAATAATATTATTTACCTATAATATATTAATATAAAAAATATACATATATATATAATATATATATATATGATTAGGTCTAAACACACTTGCATAGCTTTCATAAATTACTTATTGACTGATGTACTAAATGCATCTAATACCTGTGACTTGGCAAACATAACTGATAAATATATTTTCTATGTATTGTACTATAAATTGTCTTACTTGTTCGTGATAACAATTTCTTAGTTCTACTATTGTTGATGTTTTTACTTGCACTGACAAAAATGATATTTAGGAACCAAACCTCATATTCAATAAACTAAATTTATTTTTCAAAATGTTAGATTAATATAAATTACTATACTATATATATCTGATATATAAAATATATACCATATTATATATATATAATATTATACTATCTATATATATAGATAGTGTATATTATATATATAATAATATAATAGATAAAATAACAATAGTCGAAAATAGATTCCCTTATAGTAAGGACTCACGTCACATGCCTTATGTGAACCCTTTTGTCAAAAAGGCCTATCATTAAGAGCCTTATCGACCTGTTACTTTATTTTCATCAACAAGACGAAATAGATAATATCACATTGTTAATCGGGTTAAAATTTAGAGTCTGAGAAGTAGGATACCAAAGGCAAGGTAAAGAGGGTAAACGGAAAGTCGCATTCGTTTCGTTTTGTCTAATCTCGGCCAGGTCTACTCCCTTCGCTAGGAAGGGCGCTCTACTTCTGAGCAAAGGAGTGTTAAATTTATCGTATAATAATAAATACATCTTTATATTATATATATATATATAGTATAAGTTATATCCTATATATATATAATTATACTTATATAATTGATATATAAATATATATAGTGTTAATATAATATATATTTTTATATATATATATAATATACTAAAGGGATAATATATATATATCGAGGCTTATAATTATTCAATTCGTATCATTGCGTCGTTTATAACACGGGTTATGAAAAGTTCTATTAATATCTTTGTCTTCATGGGTATAAATTTTATTCAGAACACGCGATACAAAGTACAGCGTTTCGAAGTTTGCAGGGTATGCCAGTAATAAGAGATTATTTGTCTCTTTTTACCAATTATAAAAAACAAATAGGCGCAGTGTTCATTTCAATCAATAACATTTATATCTGAGAATAGGGACTAATTTGTAATTAAAATAATTAAGGACGTTCCTTTAGTCTTTGATTAATATACATATGCACCTCCTTTAGGTATTCTCTTCTTCTTAACTACAATCTACATATACTCTTCTCTCTCCTATTCTCTCGTCTCCTCTCTCTCTCTCCTACTCTCTGCTCTCTCTTCTCTCTCTCTCCTCTCTCTACATTCTCTCTCTCTCTCATAAACTAATAAAATAAATTAAATAATGCACTTCCGTTTAGTCCGCTTCTTCTCTCTCTCAACGTTATTATATGGCGATTTCTCCTACCTTCTCTCTCTCTCTTCCTCTACTCTCTCTCTCTCTTCTCTACTCTCTCATCTCTTCTCTCTCTCTAGTCTTTATTAATATTAATAATGCACTTTCGACTCCGTTTAGTCTCTCTCCTCTCTCTACTCTCTCTCTCTTCTCTCTCTCCATCATCTCTCTCTCTCCCCCTCTACTCCTTTCTCTCTCTCTCTCTCCTCTCTCTCTCTCTTCTCTCTCTCATCTCTACCTCTTTATTAATATTTACAATAAATGTACTTCCGTCTTAGTCTCTCTCTCATAAAATTGAACACATTTTCTCGTCTTCTTCTCTCTCTCTCTCTCTCTCTCTTGCGTCTCTCTCTCTCTCTCTCTCTCTCATCTCCTCTCTGAAGAGGAGAGAGAGAGACTAAACGGAAGTGCATTATTTAATATTAATAAAGACTAAGGGAAGTCTTTAATTACTAATAGTCGCTATTTCATAATCACATATAATGAACACTGCATTTATATTAAAGAGTACATCTCATCTGGCTCCTGCAAACTTCGAACCTGTACTTGTATCGTGTTCTGAATATTATACCATGAACAAGGATATTAATAGAACTATTTCATAAACGTGTTATAAACCAGAATGATAAGACATGAAAATATAACCCTACGATATAATATATATTATATTTTATACTAGTAAAGATTAGTAATATAAAAGACAAATTGTATAAAAAATACGATGTATTAATAATATTACTATATATAAAATATATATCCCCATATATATTATATATAATATATATATAATATATATATTATATATATATATATGATTAAGCGTCCATAGTTATATAATATTGGAAAAATCCACTTCAATTTAATGGATAGCAATCAAATCATATTATAGTTGAATTCATATTTTCATTTATTAAAGATAAACTTTTAGATCAATATTAAAACTTAAGGGAAAAGTTTAGGAATAAGGTTATGATTAGATTTAGGTTTAGGGTTTATGGCCTACCTTTTGAAAATAATTGCAATAAATGTGTTAGAATTGTACAATAATAATATAAATAAATTTATATTTTTATTTATTGTTACCATTCATGTTACAATAATATATTTCATAAATAATAAAAATAATTGAGGAAAGTATGAAGGTAAATAAATAGAACAAACACGACTAGGGATATTATAATAATAATAATAATAATAATAATAATAATAATAATAATAATAATAATAATAATAATAATAATAATAATAATAATAATAATAATAATAATAATAATAATAAAATAATAATAATATAATAATAATAATAATTGAAAATTCAAAAATCAAATTTAAAATTTTTATATTCAGGATAGCCTAGTTACAATTTGATCATTTAATAACATAGGTACACATATAGTTTTATATTATTACAATTTCAATATGCAAATAAATCATAAAAGACAGGATGTAATTTCTCTATGTGAAATGGGGTTACTAACTGCAACACAGTGCTGTGTCCTTTGTGTCCCGGATATAATAATGCTTTTCTTATATTTCATAATTGCTTATAACGCAATATATTTTAAACGACAGCAATAATGATTCCTCTTCCTTTTTAATAGTAATATTAATTGTATTATATGTACAATAATAATAATAATAATAATAATAATAATACATATATACATAATAATAATAATAAATTAAATAATAATAATAAATAAGTAATAATAATAATAATAATGGTTATTCGAATAATGTTAACAATACATAATGACTATCACGATCAAAATAAGAACTATATGTTGTGTCATAGCACACAATAATTATGTTATCTTCTTCTCACCTTCTCACCAGACTCTTGTAAGCGTGAACGCTTGCTATAATTATGTTATAAAATTAATAATAATCATAATAATAATAGATAATAATAATAATAATAATAATAATAATAATAATAATAAATAATAATATAATAATAATAATAATAATAATAATAATAATAATTAGTATAAAAAAATATCAAAATTAATAAGTAATAATAATAATAATAATAATAATAATAATAATAATAATAATATAATAATAATAATAATAATAATTAATGATGAATAATTTATAATAATTAAATGAATAATAATAATAATAATAATATAATAATAATAATAATAATAATAATAATATAAATAAATATTATATCTCTTTTCCAAAATTACAACATACCATGTTCAAATTATAATGTTCAAATTTCAATTTCAATATTATTGCAATAATAATAATAATAATATATAAAGAATAATAATAATAATAATAATAATTAAATAATATAATAAATAAATAATAATAACAATAACGAGAGACAATAACAATAACAATAATAATAATAATAAGAATAATATAATAATATAATAATAAATAGATAATAAATAATAATAATAATAATAAATAATAATAATAATAATAATAATTATATTTTAATTATATGTAATAAATATATATCATATAATATATATAATATATATATATAAGTATATATATATATATACTAGTATTATTATATTATAATATATATATATAGATAATATTATATTACATTATTATTTAAATATATATAATATATATATATAATCTATATATAAATATATATATATATAATAAATATATATATATATAAATATATATAATATAAAGTATATAGTTTTTCTATCATCATATATATATACAACTTATTATAAAATGTTAATATATATATAATATGTATATATATAGGTGATATATAGGATTATAATATATATAGTATATATATATAAATATATATATATATAGTATATATATATATATATATATAGAGGAGAGAGAGATGAAGAGGAGACGAGAGGAGAGAGAGAGAGAACGTCTAGATGTAAATAATATATTATATATAATATTAAATCATTATAATATATAATATAATAACAAAATAATATATATATATTTATTATGTAATATATATAATATATCATATATATCTATTATACTAATTGCAATATATTTGTGAGTGTAATTACAGCTTCCATTAAAATATAATAACAAAATAGAATTGAATATACATATATAATTATTATATAGCTTGTTTTTAATTATAAATATATAAGACTAATCTATATATATATATATATAATATATATATAGTACTATTATATAGAAGAGAAAGAGAGAGAGAGAGAGATGAATAGAGAGGAGAGAGGAGAAGAAGTAACATCGATGCTAATATATTTTGATAATTATATTATATAAATATTTATATATTAAATATATAAATATATAATATATATATATACGTACTTCATATATATTATATATTACTATATATTAGTATATGTTCGTAGTATGTAATTTCTCATATATAGGAATAGTATTTAAATTCTAGTTGTTCATTGTATACATCCAAGAGGTTTAAAGGAAGATCTATTTAAGAGCTATTAAAAAATCCACAACTCTTTTAAAGAATTATTCATCTCGGAGTGATGAAAAGGTGATTCCTCCAGAATGAGTCATGATTCTTCAAAAGAGTGAGTGGAAAGGAGTTGATTTCTCACTTCCTAGATTTTCGATTTTTTGTTCTTAAGTCCAATATATCTTGAATCCTTTGGTTATTTTTTTTTGGGGGGTTGTTTATTTTTTTTTTTTTTTTGGGGGGGTGGTTGAAAGTTTGTCGTATTAAAGATATAATTGGAGAGAATTATTGGAGTAATAGACGTTGAAGAAGACTTCATTATTATTATTATTATTATTATTTTTATATATTATTATTATTATTATTTTGATTATTATATTTTAATAGTATTATTATCTATAATATTGGATTATGTATTATTATGAATCTAGTATAATTATTATTATTTTTATATTTTATTATTTTATATATTCTGTATAAATATTCATTATTATATTATTCATATTTTTTATATTATTATATTATTAGTATATTATCCTTATTGATTTATTTATATTATTATTGATTATTATTATTATTATTAAATTAATTATTATTTATATTATTAAATTATTCATTTATCAAAAATGGCATAATAATATATTATAAATATTTTTATTATTATTATTATTATTATTATTATTATTATTATTATTATTATTATTATTATTATTATTATTATTATTATTAATTGATTATCAATTTTATCAAGCATTTATTAATTATTAATTACTATATGTATTAATTATATATTATTATTTATTATTATTTATTCATATTATATTTATATATTATTTATTTTCATTATTAATAATTGTCAACATACATAGTCAAGGAGATGGAGGAGGTTTATAATCTTATTATGTGATTTTATATTAAAATTGTTCATAATAATAATTTTTATATATTAATTATTAGTTTTATTATGTTATATATTATTATTATTAGATATTATTATTATATTTAATTATTATTATATTATTATTATATTATTCATTATTATTATTATATGATTATGTTATTATTATTGATTTAAATTATATTACATATAATGATTAATATTATTATTATATTATTAATATTAATATTATTATGATTTTTATTATAATTATGATTATTATGATTATTATATTATATTATTATATATGTATTATTAATTATTATATTATATTATATTATTATTATTACTAATAGGTAACTGAGTGATATTATTGATTATTCATTATTGATTTATTCATTTATTCGAGTATTTATATATAATAATTGATTTATTATTATATTATTATTTATCTAAAATATATTCATTATTAGTATTATTATTAATATTATAATTTAATATTATGTATTATTAGAGGAAGGTCGAAGGGAGCTACTAGTGAAACTGCCTTCCTTGATCTAATGAGATTACAAATTATTTTAGAATTATGTTATTATTGAATATATTATTAATTAAGTTTTTCTAATATTTTTATTCAAATTACTCTTATCTCTTATACCTAATTATTTAAATTATAGTTATTTAAATATATATATATATATATATTAATATATAGAATATTTGTGATATATTAAATAGTATATAATATATTATATATGATATACAATATACTATCAGTATATTAAAAAATAAATATATATTATTATATTTATATATTATTATATATATATATCATATATAGATAAATATATATGCTAGGTAAGTAATATATAGTATAGTGGAGGGTGAGTTGTGGAGGTATATATAAGTTTATTATCTATACAAATATATACTATACTATTATAATATAATATATATATAGATAGATTAAAATATAGAAATAAATATAAAATATATATATATTAATTATATATTTATATATATATATATGATATATATCTACTAGTATATATATATATTATATATTAATAATATATATAACAAATATTGATAAATTTACTATTATATAATATATAATTATATAATAAATACTAATTAATTATAATTTAATATAATAGTAACTTAATATGATGGGAAAAACTATTAATAATATATTCTAAATTGCGCATATCAAAAAAGATTTAAATTACTGTTTTAATGATATATATAAGTAGAACTAGTATTAATATTCATATAAATAATTGAAAAATCATACAATATATATATTTTTTCTAATATAATATTATCTATTTAGAAATATATATCCTCCATTGAATAAGATTTAAAACCTAAAAAAACTTTATTATATACTATATATATCTTTATATATATATATATATATTAATTTATGAAATAGTATATATAATATTTTATAATTATAAATAATAATATATACCATAAAATAATTATTCAATAATAATAATAAAATTATAGAGTATTGATAAAATAAACGTTAAAGTTGATAATATATAAATAACATATAGATATAATTTAAAAGATACTTATATATATATATACTATAGTATATATATATATGATAATATATAATATATATATACTATTATATTATATATATATATGTTATACTAGTATATATATATATACAGTCTCTAATATAATAATTTATATTATATTAGTATATTATTATATATATATATAGTATATTACTATATTATTTTTAAATGTTATAATATATTTTATATATGTTAATATATAATATGATATATAATAATATAGTAATAATTATCATATATAACTATGATATAATATATAATCATTATTATATATATAAAATATATATTAATAGTATATATATTATAAAATATGTTATTTATATATATTAAAAAATATATACTATAAAATATATTAGTTTTCTACAAACATATAATAATTAAATATATATAATAGTAATAATAAATATAATATATTATAGATATATATTATATATATGATTATAGGTATATATATATTATATATAATAAAAAAAAACATATTATTATACATATTATATTATATATATTGATAGATATATTATATATATATATATATAATAATATTATATCCTGGCTTCTGCATTTCGACGGGCTCCTAGGCAAACCGAATGCGGGACCCATATATCAAACATTGCAAAAAAAATTTAATAGAAGAGTCCCAACGATTTAGTGTGACTTCGTTGGTGAATGTAACGATTTGTGCCATCGTGTCAGATTAAGACACCTGGTGATGTCACTTCGATAATTGTATCCCAGGATTGTGGGACGACAATAATGTGACGGTCTCAACAAAAATTTAACATTCTAAAATGAGATCATTATTAGTGTATAAATATTTTAGTGTTTCATTTTGAAAGCTTATAAAAATTATTTATATAAATCATTATTTTTCAGGATTTACGGATTATTACATGAAAGCTGTTAATATGTATAATTGAAGGGAAATAGTTTTTCATGCGCATTTAATCTGTTTCAACTAGTTCCTACATCTGAGTATGTTTTATGGAGAGCGAGAGACGAAGATAGAGAAGAGTATGACCGATCCGGATTGGTTACAGAGAGAAAGAGAGATGAGAGAGACGAAGAGAGAGAGAGAGAGTGGAAGGAGAGAGAGAGAGAGGAGAGAGACGAGAAGAAGATGAGAGAGAGACGAGAGATTTTGAATATTGAAATATATTCATTCTGAGGGCATAATTTTCTGAAGAATGGTTCTTGGAACATTTAAAAATTCATTGGGACATAATGTAGACTCCCAACGGGAGAAGATTAATAAGGTACACTAAATAGGTTTTAAATGTTCCAGAAAATTTGTTTCTATTATGAAAACAGCTTGTATCATGTGTATACAATCAGGATTTGCAAGTTGTCCCTAAATCATTTCTTGGAAAAATTCTTTTGGACTTAATATATCAGTACTTATTTAAATATTAATAATATATATATAGTATATTATATATTTAAATATTTATAAAAACTCTATATTATATTTATATATGATTTAGAATAATATATAATATATAATAATATCTATTTATATACCCATTATTATATATAATAATTTATATATGAGTATATATATATATATAATATATATATATCACTGTCGTTTGAAAGGCAAAATGTTATGAACGACAGTTTTGTTGAAATTAGGTTTTCACTTTTCAATGACACTAAAACATAATTATATAAAAAACAAAAAAGAAAACCGTTAAAGTAAATTTACAAATTGAAATTCCAGTTTTCAAAAAATGCTTCAAAAATATTGAGGATTATTTTAAAATATTAGTTTCCGTTAAATTACCCTTTGTAAAATATTGAAAAAATCATATTATTACTATTATTATTATTATTATTATTATTATTATTTATATTATTATTATTATTATTATTATTATTATTATTATTATTATTATTATTATTATTATTATTATTATTATTATTATTATTATTATTATTATTTCTTCCAAGCATGATATAACTTTCAGACATAATTATGGAATTGCTCAAATTTGAGAAAGTATTCCTTTCTAATTAGCTCGTAATTATACAAACTCAAGTTCCTTTATAATAGAAGGCCACGCCAGAGAACCTACACCAAATATTTCAAATCAAATTATATCCTCTAACACGATTTATCGTAGGAAATGAATGGGTAAGGACAATAATTAGTTTTAATAATTGAATAAAGTAAGCAGAGTAGAAACAAGCTATAGTAGAACAGCTTTACTTTGAAGATCGGATAGGGGAAAGTTATTTTTTATATTAATAACTATGAAATCTGAAGAGTGAATGAGGAAATAGGACAAAGTTAAACAAAAGTTGGTCAATTTGACGTATAGAGTACCAAAAAGTTTTTGGAAATGTACAATTAGTTAAGTATATTTATTTCTTAGGCATTACATTAATCAAATGTCTGGTTAGTGTTAGATTGTTAGGAGAAAGATAGATTATGACCGATAATCGTATGATATATATATATATATATATATATATATATATATATATATATATATATATATATATATATATATATATATATATATATATATATATATATATATATATATATAAACATATTATAGTATATATAAATATGATGATATATTATATTATATATATAATAATATAATATATAATATATATATACTTATAATAATATATATATATTTAATAATATATATATATAATATATATATATATATATAATATATTATATATGTATAATATATATTGTTTGTGTGTGATGTGTGTGTGTGTGTGTGAATGTAGTGGAAATAGTGTGTGTGTGTGTGTGTGTGCGTGTGTGTGTGTCTGTGTGTGTGAAAACTTTCAAACATACACTTGACTATATAACTACTTAGGAAACTCCTTATACCAGGATTTAGTAGTTTTAAAATACTTAAACATAACAGGAAGTAGCTTACGAATAGAACCTAAGTAGTTTTCAGGCAAACTATTTGAAACATAGCGTCCCAAGAATATATATGTTCTTCAATAAAACAGAAAGAAGTTTGAAGAACTTCCATTAAAATTTCTAATTAATATATTTAAAATAGCTACCCATAAGATATTTTAATTTCCTTTCCTTTTCAACAAATTACAGTATTTATCCCATAATGTAAAGGAATATAAATTAAAAATTTATTTTATATTATATCAAGATTTTCATCTCAACTTTACTTTTAAAATACATTTATTCTAAGTTTTAAGGACCTTCAAAGTTAACTAACAAATGATATGCATTTTTGATAAGATCAAAATTCTTGTTCAACGTATAATTACGTTTAAAGCATCACTTGCACATGTCAGAAAATACTGGAACATTCCGATTATAGTCTTCATATCTTACAATGTAGTAAGCGCGTGTTGTAATAATTGTGTGAGCAGAAATGTAAAGACGTGTATCAGCAGCGTATGACGGCGTTGAGCATGTATCTGTGTTTACAATTCAGTTTGTTTTGAGGCACTTTCTTTGTGTGTTGTCGGAAAGTGTTAATCATGAATGGCCCACTTTTAGCAGAGAGCAAATTAAATTCTGTGTCAAATTACAGATTTTTTTTTTTTAGAGAAACCGTCAATTTCAAAAGGGAGGTGTATGGTGATAAATCATTTTCGCGAACCCGAGTTTACGGGTGGTATATGCGCTTTAAAGAAGGTGGGGGAAGTCGCTGGAAGATGATGAGCGTGTCGGCAGACCATATAAACAGCGCGTAATGACGACACCATTGCTAGAGTACGGGAGGTAATCCGAACTGATCGGAGGCAGACCACCGCTGATGCTACCAATATTGCCGGGATTTCTCATGGCAGTTGTCACGTGATCCTCGCACGAGACTTGAATATGCATCGAGTGTGTACGCACCAAGTCCCAAGATTCCTTAACCATGAGCAGTATGAAGAGAGGGCCTATATAAGCGGAGAGCTCATTGCTATGTTGGATGCAGATTAAGGATTGTTGAATAGAGTAATAATTGGCGATGAGACCTGTAAGACCCCTAAACGAAGCGTCAGACCTCTGAGTGGAGATCTCTGAGCTCACCACGAAAATAAAGGGTTCGAGCAGAATGCTCAAACGGAAAAGTCATGCTTCAGGTCTTCTTTGGCGTTAAAGATTTCGTGCACTTTGAGTTCATACCTCAGGGTCGTACAGTTACCAAGCATATGTACATTGACATTCTCCGTAGTCTTCGTGACGCATTAAGGCGCAAACATCCTGAGCTTTGGGAAGCGAAAAATTGGTTATTGCACCATGGCAATGCCCAGGCACATCGTTCACTCCTGGTCTTTGAACCTGAATATCTGACGAACAGCCACGTACCTGTTCTTCCTCAACCCCCTTACGCCCCAGATTTTTGGCTATAGCTGACTTCTATATTATCTCTTGCATGAAGGATCTGTTAAAAGGGAGACTATTTCAGTCAGCAGAAGAAATTCAAGATGCTACAACGCGTGCGTTGAAAGGGGTAACAACTGGTGTTAATGTTATTATTTATCCATAAACTGGTATTAAAAAAAAAAGTTTTTAGCGATGTTTCAAGCCGTGCTACCAGCGCTGACAAAAGTTTGTGACAGCCGAAGGAAGGTATTTTGAAGGTGATATTGTGTAATATGTTGTATCATATACGATAATAAAGGATTTAGTTAAAAGTTCCGCTGTAGCTACTTAGTGTATATATGTATAACCCATAATATATATATATATTTGCTCTATATATATCTTATATATATAACATATATAACTTATATCTCTTGCTGCTGCTGCTGCTCCAACTGCTTCTGCCATGTTGCAGTAACTTTACTATATATATATATATATATTATAGCCAGCCTTATATATATATATATATTATATATATATGTTTATAACCAGCAATAACATATAATATACTCTTGCTAACAGCCTTAGCATATCTTGTACTATAGTAGCATGCTTAATAACCAACAGCCAGCAATAACGCCAGCATAACCAACAGATGCTTATGCATCTTTGCTGCATAACAGCCAGCCTTGTAGCTGTAGCCAGCTATCACTATATATATATATATATAATATATATATAGTAATATATATATAATATATCTCTATATATATATATATCTTTCAACTATCATATATACTCACTTATCATATGCTATATATCAAAGGCGTGCGGTCCATGGAAGCAAGGGAAGCAATGCTTCCCTAGTAAATAAAAGATAATTTCAAAAATTGAAATAATTCAATCTTAACAATTACATTAATTATTACAATTAATCATTCGATTTTATCAATTTTTCATTTGATTGTTGATCACATAAATATTATTGAATACGATGTATTGTTTACCATTTGTTGGTCAGTTGCGATTTTGGTGAGTTACAAAGCAATGTAATCTGACTCATATCATAAGTGAATGACAAAATTCTTACAAGCATCCTTTTCCCGCTGAATTACTCTTCTTTTTTAACAATAAATCATGAAAAATTAGATTCATCCTTTTCCAAAGCACATTTTTCCCCTTAATTTACGAAATTTACTAAAAACAATAAAATCCTTCAAAAATATTTTACTTAAAAATTTTAAAGTTACTTTAGAAAAATAAAACACATATCGTATGTTAAATCAGCTCTCAAAGGGAAGCTTTTTGGGACATTTTACCATCTCCGCGTCCTTAAGTGATATCACTCGGTATTAAGAATTTTATCATTGGCCCATTGGGAAAAATCGAAAAGTAATAAATCAAGCAATAATTATATGCTATAATTTTAAATAAATTAGGAATAAGTATTCAAATTTAATTAATATTCCTATGAATCAAAAATAATAAGTAAACCATAGTTTTTTAAAAAATAGTCATACCTAGAAACTATCTTATGAGCGGAGTGCCATTTATATATATATATATACTCATCATAAGCTAACTGCTGCTGCTGCTGCTATGCTGCTATGCTGCTGCTAATTTTGTTGTTATCACTGCTGCTGCTGCTGCATATATATATATTATTCCTAACACCGTGATCACTGCGTGGTTGCAGGGTGGTGTCGATAACATAATACGTAAAATGGCAGGAGGAAGTTCCCGCCCCAAGAAGCCATGTAATAATAATCTTCAAATTGACCAGCTGTGTTGAAACCATCTAAAAACTAAACACAAAAATTACTTTTAGCCCAGATTCTATATTTTTAATTCCAAGTGTTATTTTATTCCATTTATAAAAAGACCTGACGGGAAAATGTTGACGCTCCTCACCTAATTTATTTCATATTTTTTATATTTTTCAAAATCGGTAATTTTTGAAAATAACTGAATTACAAATTTTGTTGCTCCTCTGAATTCGTGAGATTCGTGAATTCTGAAATATATATATATATATATACCTTAATATATATATATATATATATATATATAACTTAATATATATATATATATATATATGCTCTTGCTGCTTTTCACCTCTCTATCTTCTTCTTCTTCTTGCTGCACCTTCTTGTAGCGCCAGCGCTTGCCAGCAGCAGCAGCAGCCAGCAGCCACTATGCTTCTTCCTTCAACCCAGCGCCAGCCAGCAACAGCCATTAGCGCAGCGCCAGCATATCTTCTTTATATATTTATGCTCTTTCTTTCCCAACCAGCATGCCAGCCAGTAACCAGCCTTGTAACATATGCCATAGCCAGCAACAACCAGCCAACCCAACCAGCCAGCCAGCAGCCCAGCAGCAGCAGCAGCATCGCGGACGTCGAGAGGGATCTGGATAAAGCCGCCTACATACACGCCTCTATAAAAAGAATTGAGTATCAAGGGTTGGTGTCTATCTTGGAATTGTTACCTATGCTAAGATGGCTGCCTTCCATCATTATTATAACAAATTATGATTTTTTTAATTTTTAAAAAAATCACCAGAAGAACTATCACGCAGCAGAAGGGCACCACTGAGACGCGGGGATGATATATAGAGGGGGGCCGAAGGCCCCGCCCCGGATTACACACACATATATGAATTTATTATTATCATGGTCGTCTCTACAAACTTTATGTGCATATATCAAATTTAAAGTAAAATATATTGCTTAAAACTTACCATTTTCAAGCCTACAGTAGGCTAAAAAATATATATCGAAGATTTCTTTTTATTTTTGTTAATAATAATTAAATTATATTTGAGAATTCGAAAGTTTCTCTTTTTTTTTTGTTTCGTAAATTTAGAGAATCTTAAAAGTTAGTACCATTTCGAGTTGCCAACTTTGCGAGAGTTTGAAATTTTTTTTTTTCTTTGCGGAGTTTAATAAAAACCACTATATATGTGGCAGCAGTAATAGCAACCCTTAGCAGCAACTGCGCCAGCCACTCTTTGCTCAGCAACATAACCCTTCCCTTGCTCCCTTAGCCTTATATATATGCTGCTGCTCTGCTGCTCCCATGCTGTGCTGCTGCTCTTAACATATATGCTGCATATACTTCCACCTCTATCTCCATATATAACTGTATATGCTCCTCTCTCACCATATCTGGAAGCACTTTAATAAACAGGGCAGAAAAGCCATTTAGCTTTGTAAGGTTGGTGCGAGCTTTAAGGAATGCATTATTCTGATCCAAACCATAGAAGAACTGCACTAAGATCCAGAAATCAAAACCTGTTGGGTTATCATTAGCAAGTCACCTAATATGCCCAAAAGTAAAAAGAAAATACGTCATATTTTTTAATTTCACATCTAAGCACTATAAAAATGGGTAAGCAGGCGATTTATTTCGGTTAAATTTGATGTAATCGTAAAGTTGTAGAGCGAGCGGACTTCGACTGTTTTTTAATTAACGAATACCGTAGGGTACGAGATACACTGCCCCCCATGCATGGCAGACCGCCAGTAGTATGGCCCCTATCTCAGTGACCACTTTTGGAATACGAGTGTAGCGTATTCTTATCAGCTTTAGATAAGAACTGATAAGATTGAACCTCATTAAGGAAAGGGAATTGATTTGTGATGTTATTTCGTAATTAATTTTTTATTACGCGCGCTTGCGCATGCGCATACACATACACATTATTATCATTATTATTATTATTACGTCGAAGATTCGTTTCCCGAAGGGAAACGAATCTGAGTCGTTTTTTAGCCTCGACTCCGACTCCGGCTCCGACTCCGACTCCCGGTTAATGGTATCATGCCATCGGTTAGTGTTGATCTGACGATGGTGTTATTATTATTATTATTATTATTATTATTGTGTGTGTGTTATTATTATTATTATTATTATTATTATTATTATTATTATTATTATTATTATTATTATTATTATTATTATTATTATTATTATTATTATTATTATTATTATTATTATTATTATTGTATATTATCATTATCATTATTATTATTGTATTATTATTATTATTATTATTATTAGGATTGTGTGATTCTTTCTATCCTTTTTCCATGATTTTTAGGCACCGGCTCCGCTCAGCCTATGGCTCCGATACATATTACATGATTGAAGTTATCGTATAGGGCTATTTCAAATTTGGAGGTTAGATGGGAGGTAGCTGTTGTGGCCAGGAAGGAATTTTGTCCGCTGAGACCTAAGGGTTCCACCCCCATTAAAAAATCGAAATGTTCGTAATTGGCTGAAATTTGGTGAGAGGATTCAGAGTTGAGTTTCTAGAAATAGTTGATATGCTAATCTGAGGAGTTGACTCCGGCACCGGTGCTGGAGCCACTGCGGTGCCGAGTTAATAAACAGTCGTATAACAACAATATTGGTGTGTTTATATAGGTTATCGAACCCGTAGATCTCGAATATGATGGTTTTATAAAACCGTATGGGGTGTTCCAGTAGGACCAGGGGGTCCTCACTGAAAAAAAGAACACAGAGTGCAAAACAGAGGGCGAAGAAGGAAGAAAGAAGGATGAAAGATGAATAAGGAGGGAAAGAATGAAGAAGGAACCTGACACAGAGGAGAAGGAGTTGACAGCTGCACCGGTGCAGGCTCCGGTGCGGTGCTGATTTATTAAATATTTGTGTAATGATACAATATAGGTGTCTTTATATATGTTATTGGGTCTGTAGATTTCGAAAATAATGGTTTCAGAACCATCAAGAAAAAAAATAAAAATAAATAAATAAATAAATAAATAAATAAATAAATAAATAAAATTTCTTACTCTTTTTATGTTTATAACTTACAAATTTATGTTTTTACATACCCTAAAGCAGTAAATCAGTAAATCAAACCACCATCCAGCCACCCCCCTGTCCAATCGTGACCTATTGATCTATTGATCTATTGAGAGAGAGAGAGAGAGAGAGAGAGAGAGAGAGAGAGAGAGAGAGAGAGAGAGAGAGAGAGAGAGAGAGAGAGAGAGAGAGAGAGAGAGAGAATTGATGAGGAGGAAAGTAATAGACTTCACTCTTTCAAGCAGGCTTGAAAAAGGGGCATGTAAGGTGTACTCCCTGCAAGGGCGGGCCACTTCTTTATAGAGAAAAACATGGGTGATTTTAAAAATCTATAATCTATTGATTTAAGTCAAATTTTTACTAAAATTGTAACGTTTTACATACCCTAAATCAGTAAATCAAAACACCATCCAACCACCTGCCTATCCAGTTGTGATCTATTGATCTATTGATTCAAGTCAAATTTTTTTCTAAAATTGTAACGTTTTACATACCCTAAAGCAGTAAATCAGTAAATCAAACCATCATCCCGCCTCCCTCCTGTCCATCCTTGAACTATTGATCTATTGATTCAAGTCACATTTCGTGTATCATTTGGAATAAACACAACATAAAATCAAGTTCTTTATACAAAGATCAATCAATATATGCTGACGTAACAAAGTTTTCAACATTAATAAAGCTTACTTAGCATCATCTGAACTATGAATATAACCCACAACGACAATCTAACACATCTTAAACAGGAGTAAACGGTTAACGTTAACAAAGTTTCACACTTAACAACAGTAAAGTAACTAACATAACATCCAAAAACGTAACTTATTCACACTTGGTCAAGCATGTCTCTAACATAACAATGTAATTTTACATTAACATGGTAATATTGCTTCATTATCACAGCATGGGTTGAGTATTATGCAGTCAACGGTATACTCTGGCGTAATAAAAGGTTTCCACATCAATAAAGCTAACATGGCGTAACATGAACTAAGAAAATAATGTACAAAGACAAACCTAACACAACTTACATATCAAACAATATCTGATGGCTGAACCAAACCAGAGCCGGAGCCGGAGCCGGAGTCGGAGTCGGAGCCGGAGTGCGTAAAAAACGACTCAGATTCGTTTCCCTTCGGGAAACGAATCTTCGACGTAATAATAATAATAATGATAATAATGTGTATGTGTGTGTGCGCACGCGCGAGCGCGCGTAATAAAAAATAATTACGAAATAACATCAAAAATCAATTAATTTCTTACTAAAAACACGGATTCTTATCAGTTCTTATCAGCTAAAGCTGATAAGGATACGCTACACTCGTATTCCAAAAGTGGTCACTGAGATAGGGGCCATACTACTACCACCCACGGACTACCGCGGGCTTTTGGCAAAACCGGTACCTAAAATTAAAATTATTTCTTCTTTTTTCGTATAAAAATGAAAGAAGGCAATCTTAGCGTAGGTAAATACTTTTGAGATAACATTACCAACCATTCCGATACTAATTTTATTATTGCCCCTTGGTTTAATAAGGTATATATATAACCTTATATCTTATATAACCTTATATAACATATACTATATGTATCCTTACTTCTTCGCTAACTGTACCAATAGCTAGCCAGCCCTTATGTAGCCAACATGCTCAGCCAATAACGGCTGCGCCAATAACAGCAGCATATATATGCCAGCGCCTTCTTCAACCAGCGCCTTCCAGCTGCTGCGCCAGCACTGCTGCTCAGCAGCAGCCAGCAGCCAGCCAGCCTTAGCAGCAGCCAGCCGCGCAGCAACGCTAACAACAGCCAGCAGCAGCAGCCAGCCATACAGCGCA
>JABUQX010013598.1:52500-60952 GCA_015478945.1 Trachelipus rathkii
AAGAACAAAAATTTTGTAATTTTCATGTGATTCATAATAAAAATCATTAAGGGTATGAGATTGCTAAGCTTTGAATTATTTGCTTTTTATTTAAAATTAAATTAAATTTCAGTTACATTAAATTAACGTTTGTGCTATAAATATATTAATCCATGCAAATTGACCATTTTAGATCTTGAAAATGAGAAAGCAGTTTTCTTAAAGCGTTGATACAAATGTAACAAATAAAAATGTTTTACAAAGCTCTGGTTCTTCTATTCCTCATAAAAATACGTTTCCCAAAAAGTAGAAGTCGTATTGATATATACAGTGTATATATATATATATATATATATATATATATATATATATATATATATATATGTACTATGTTAGAGGATTATTAACAGATTTTATTTTAGAATATTATTAACAGGTTTTATTTTACAAGAATATTAACAGATTTAATTTTACAGAATTATTAACAGATTTTATTTTACAGGATTATTAACAGATTTAATTTTAGAGGATTATTAACAGATTTTATTTTAGAGGATTATTAACAGATTTTGTTTTCGATGATTATTAACAGATTTTATTTTCGAGGATTATTAACAGATTTTATTTTAGAGGATTATTAGCAGATTTTGTTTTACAAGATTATTAACAGATTTTATTTTACGGAATTATTAACAGATTTTATTTTAGAGGATTATTAACAGATTTTATTGTAGAGGATTATTAACAGATTTTATTTTCGAGGATTATCAACAGATTTTATTTTCGATGATTATTAATAAATTTTATTTCTGAGGAGTATTAACAGATTTTATTTTAGAGGATTATTAACAGATTTTATTTTAGAGGATTATTAACAGATTTTATTTTAGAGGATTATTAACAGATTTTATTTTAGAGGATTATTAACAGATTTTATTTTAGAGGATTATTAACAGATTTTATTTTAGAGGATTATTAACAGATTTTATTTTAGAGGATTATTAACAGATTTTATTTTAGAGGATTATTAACAGATTTTATTTTAGAGGATTATTAACAGATTTTATTTTAGAGGATTATTAACAGATTTTATTTTAGAGGATTATTAACTGGTGGCAAGGTTCGGAAATTCCCCCTGCTGTCACATTTAATCTTTTCGTGAATGGTGATGTAGCGTATACCATATTAATAATAATAGTGATAGTGGTAATAATGTTAATAATGTTATTAATAGGCAAATAGTGGTGAATAATTTAAAATACAGTGAATATAGTGTATAGCGTAATAATAATTTATTAAGTGAATAGTTTTGAACAATTTAAAATACAGTGAATATAGTGTATAGCGTAATAATATTAATTAAAAAGTGTATAGCATAATAATAATAATAATATTTAAATATTGTAAATAGTAGAGATTATTAGTGAAATATAATGTAAAAATTTTGTTGAATATAGTGTTTGGCACAATAGTAATAATAATGATAGTAATAATTGGTATATGTATGTTTTTAATTATGTATCGTTTATGTGTAATGTACGTCATGTACTTGTATATGTATATATGTATTTTTTTAAATATTTTATATTTATTTATTTAAAAAGCGCCCGGTAGCTCAGTGTTAGAGCACTCACCTAACAAAGTGAGGGTCCCAGGTTCGCAACTGGTGGGGTGTGAGAATGTGAGCAATTCTCTCCTTAGGCTTTGCTTCGTCTGGATGATTATTAATAAATTTTATTTCTGAGGAGTATTAACAGATTTTATTTTAGAGGATTATTAACAGATTTTATTTTAGAGGATTATTAACAGATTTTATTTTAGAGGATTATTAACAGATTTTATTTTAGAGGATTATTAACAGATTTTATTAAAAAAAAAAAAAAACAGATTTTATTTTACAGGATTATTAACAGATTTTATTTTAGAAGATTATTAATAGATTTTGTTTTCGATGATTATTAACAGATTTTATTTTAGAGGATTATTAACAGATTTTATTTTAGAGGATTATTAACAGATTTTATTTTAGAGGATTATTAACAGATTTTATTTTAGAGGATTATTAACAGATTTTATTTTAGAGGATTATTAACAGATTTTATTTTAGAGGATTATTAACAGATTTTATTTTAGAGGATTATTAACAGATTTTATTTTACAGGATTATTAACAGATTTTATTTTAGAGGATTATTAACAGATTTTATTTTCGATGATTATTAACAGATTTTATTTTAGAGGATTATTAACAGATTTTATTTTAGAGGATTATTAACAGATTTTATTTTAGAGGATTATTAACAGATTTTATTTTAGAGGATTATTAACAGATTTTATTTTAGAGGATTATTAACAGATTTTATTTTAGAGGATTATTAACAGATTTTATTTTCGATGATTATTAACAGATTTTATTTTAGAGGATTATTAACAGATTTTATTTTAGAGGATTATTAACAGGTTTTATTTTACAGGATTATTAACAGATTTTATTTTAGAGGATTATTAACAGATTTTATTTTAGAGGATTATTAACAGATTTTATTTTAGAGGATTATTAACAGATTTTATTTTCGAGGATTATTAACAGATTTTATTTTAGAGGATTATTAACAGATTTTATTTTAGAGGATTATTAACAGATTTTATTTTAGAGGATTATTAACAGATTTTATTTTAGAGGATTATTAACAGATTTTAATTTAGAGGATTATTAACAGATTTTATTTTAGAGGATTATTAACAGATTTTAATTTACAGGATTATTAACACATTTTAATTTCGATGACTATTAACCCATTTTATTTTACAGGATTATTAACAGATTTTAATTCAGAGGATTATTAACAGATTTTATTTTAGAGGATTTTTAACAGATTTTTTAGTTTAGAAAGTTTTCTCCAATAATGTTAAAATTTTCATATATATATCTTAAATATAAAAACGAATTAAAAAATTCGAAGAGATGGATATTAGACAAACATTTCAAAGAACCTTTTAAGATGAATTTGTCAAGCCCTATATATGTATATGGGTCATTTTTGTCAAATGTTTGCTATTCGGATTTGGTTTGAATATAAACAAATATTTTCTTTCGCTTGTTTGGAAAAATACATATCGAAGGATCATTCGTCTTAAAAGAGTTTGTTGAAATGTTCGGCGAACAGTGAATGCAAGTAATTGCCTTAAGATTATATGCTAACCTAACCCATCGTAAATCATGCATCAACCCTTACTACAAGAACAGAAAAGTAGGGAGAACTTTTGAAGTTAACGAATTTGCACTTTTAAAGTTGGTACTTTTGTCAATTACATAAAAAAATCAGCCTGTCTGGAAATTTGTGTTAATTGAATTATTAATATTATTATTATTATTATTATTATTATTATTATTATTATTATTATTATTATTATTATTATTATTATTATTATTATTATTATTATTATTATTATTATTATTATTATTATTATTATTATTATTATTATTATTATTATTATTATTATTATTATTATTTTAATAATAATATTACTTATTATATTATATTATTATTATTATTATTATTATTATTATTATTATTATTATTATTATTATTATTATTATTATTATTATTTTGTGTAATAATAAATAATAATGATAATAATATAATAATAATAATAAAAAAATAAAAAATAAAATAATAATAATAATAATAATAAAATAATAATAATAATAATAATAATAATAATAATAATAATAATAATAATAATAATAATAATAATAATAATAAATAATAATAAAAATAATAATAATAATAACAATAATATGATAAAACTAACATATATATAATATGTTCATATGTAACTCGCAAATATGAACTAATGGGCATGTATGTAGGTGTGTGTGTGTGTGTGTGTGTGTGTGTGGTGTGTTTGTGTGTGTTGTGTGTGTGTGTGTGTGTGTGTGTGTGTGTGTGTGTGTGTGTGTGTTTGTTTATATATATTTTTTCACAAATATAAAATTACACAAACCTTGAAACAATTTGCATTTACTGAATATAAAACACTAAAAGGATTATTTTAATTTCATCTAAAAAAAAAAAGAAAAAAAATAGAAAAAGAAATTTAGAATGAAATTAAAAATGAATTTTATTTTTATTTATTTTTTGTTTCTGAGCAATTCAGGTAAAACGTCATTGGAAATTCTGAGTATGAAAATAGGTATAAATAAAAATTCTTCTTCTCCTTCATTTTCTCTTTTCTTTGCGTTTTTTTTTTTCTTTTTTCATCTTCTTTTTTCTTCTTTTTCTTTTTTCTTCTTTTTCTTCTTCTTTCTTTCTTCTTTCTTTTTTCTTCTTTCTTTCTTCTTCTTTCTTTCTTCTTCTTTCTTTCTTCTTCTTTCTTCTTTCTTTTTCTTTTTTCTTTCTTTCTTCTTCTTTCTTTCTTCTTTCTTTCTTCTTCTTTCTTTTTTTCTTCTTTCTTTCTTCTTCTTTCTTTCTTCTTCTTTCTTTCTTCTTCTTTTTTTCTTCTTTTTTTTTTTTTTCTTTTTTTCTTTTTCTTTTTTTATTGTTTTTACTTTATTTTTTTTTATCTTTTATCATTTGTTCTTTATTCTATATTCTTTATTCTTTATTCTTTTTGCTTTTTCTTTTTCTTTTCCTTCTTATTTTTCATTTTATATTCACCTCTTTTTAGATATCTTGCATTTCACGTTTCTTACCTTTCTAAAATCTCTTTGATTAAAACTTAATCTTCAGGTGAAATACATAAGAGCTATATTAACATGTCAAGCCTCTCTGACCTTATCTATCTATCTATCTATCTATCTATCTATCTATCTATCTATCTATCTATCTATCTATCTATCTATCTATCTATCTATCTATCTATCTATCTATCTATCTATCTATCTATCTCTCTCTCTATCTCTCTCTCTCTCTCTCTATCTCTCTTCTCTCTCTCCTCTTCTCTCTCTCTCCTCTCCTCTCTCTCTCTCTCTCTCTCTCTCTCTCTCTCTCTCCTCTCTCTCTTTCTTTATTATATATGACATTCAATATATACATTGCGCGAAAGACAATGTCTTTAGAACACCAAGAAAATCCAAAATGAAATACGACATTCCTTATTTATTCCTATACATTCTTTAAATACAATACTCCTTTTATTACTTCTCAACTCATAAATACTTAGTAATATATGGAACAAAATTAAAAAAGAAATAGACAATAGAAACTTAAAGAATAATTAACTAATTTTTAAAATCATCTATTTAATTTCAGATTTTACATTTTAATCTACCATGAAAGATGTTAGTGGGAATATATATATATATATATATATATATATATATATATATATATATATATATATATATATATATATATATATATTATATATATATATATTTTATTTTTTTTTATGTGTATATATATTATATATATATATATATATATATATATATTAATTTAGTCCTTGAGGTAATTGATCTTTATAAAGTTGATATTGTTTATTAATTACATTAGAAATACACAAAGCCAAGCTTTCGTGGACCTAATCGTCTCACTTCTTCGGGACTAAGATTTTAATATTTTTTTCTCAAGATGATTTTAACTACTTTTTTATTTAGCTGGCAACTTGGTTGGGCTATGCATCTTTTCATCGATGAAAACTTCTGAAATGTTTTTAAACTTTCTTGAGCATGTTGTTAAGGGTTGTGGATTCTTTTAAGTAGAAATTAGTGACCTCATCTATTAGAAACTCACCCCTTTGTAAATTAAAGTTATTGGTAATTTTTATTATGAAGGATTCTATTAACTTTCTATTTTCAGTATCTTGAGCGGGTATAATGACATTTGAGGAATTGATATTAATTTTGTGGTTAATTTTTTTTCGGTGTTGGACTAAGGAAGAGGACAGGTTATCATAATTTAAATCTGTTTTATGTTGATTTAATCTGATTTTGAAATTATTAGTTTCTCCAATGTAAGTGTTGGTGCAATCATGACAGTTGATTTTATAAATACCTGCATTGTTATTTTGTTCGTTATTTGTAGGTTTAAGTGCATGTTTTAATACTATGTTGTTAGATTTTACTGTTTATATTTTTTGAATTTTTTGTATAAGAAGGACTGATTTTTGTAAATTTGGGTTTATGGGCAAAAAATTATGTTTGATCATGTTATTGTTGCGCTTTAGTGTGTAGATATTTATTTTTCCAGCTTTTTCGTAATGATTTGGCTACTGTAATTTGTGGGGGTATTTTAGTTTCCTGAAAGATTTTTTTTAGGCGTTTTATATTCTGGTTGAGATGTTGTGGCTACTTAGTTTGTATGCTTCGTTAGAAAATAAATACTCAAACTGCTGCAGTTTTTGGTTGATATATCATGTGATGAGAACCAGTGTATATATGACGGGTTTGAGGTTGGTTTACGGTAAATATTAAACATTGGTGGTTGGTCTTGGGTCCACGAAATCTGTAGGTCTAAAAAATGTATTTTATTGTTTTCAGATTGTTTTACTGTGAAAATTATGTCCTTATGTATGTTGTTAATAAAATTTAAAATTACATTTGTATTTAATTTCCTTGGGAATGCAGCGAACACATCATCTACGTAGCGTAGCCATAAAATATTAGGAAATTTTGGGAAGATATAATAGGTTTCTATAAGCTCCATAAATATATTACTAAATATTGGTGAAAGTGAAGACCCCATACACAATCCTGAAATTTCGTTCATGGGATTTATTTTGGAAAGTGAAATATGAGTGGTCAAGTGTTAATTTAATCAATTGTTTGATGATGGAAAAGGATGGTTGTAAAAGGATATTTTTCTGTAAGATATGTTGTTCTAAGTTACGTCAAAGCTTACTACGGTGTGGTTCGAAAATATTTTATTTTGAATTTTTTGTATAAATTGCTCTGAATTCTTTAAGTGTGCTGGTGAAATGTTTCCCAGGAATGGTTGGAGTTTTGACCAGGGTTGTGGAGTCGGTTCAAAAATTTTCCGACTCCGACTCCGACTCCACCCTCTGAAAAATTCCCGACTCCGACTCCGACTCCGACCTCTTGAATATTACCGACTCCGACTCCGACTCCACCCTTTTGAAAATTACCGATTCCGACTCCGACTCCGACTCCACCCTCTAGGAAATTATCTATATGAAAAATTATATATATTATATATATTATATAGTATATATATATATCATCTATATATATTTATATATAAATAAATATTTTATATATATTTTTATATATATATATATATATATATATATATATATATATATATATATATATATATATATACTTGTAATATATATATATATATATATATATATATATATATATATATATATATAATATAATAAAATATATTTATATACAAGAAACGCCATAATAAATCTATATATATATATTCTGTTTATTATCTAGTATAAATTATATATACATATATTATTTGATAAAATATATATATATATATATATATATATAATATAATATATATATATATATTTATATATATATATAATATATATATATAGTATATATATATATATATATATTATATATATTATATGATGTACAGCTGTTACCTGTGTTAATGTATAGTAGTGAGACTATGGTTTGGAATAAGAGTTATAGATCTAAAGTACAATGTGTTCAGATGGACAATCTTAATCTTAAAGATGTGTTAGTGTTAGAAGAATTGATAAAATGAGAAATGAACGTATTAGAGAATGTGTGATGTGGAGCAAATTAGAGAATAAATGAAAGTAAGTAGAGATGGTTTCATCATATGGAAAAGATGGATGATAGTCGGTTGGTTAAGCGGATGTATAGTGGTGAGTGTGCTGGGATCGAACGGCTGGGAAGACCGAGGAAAAGAGGATTGAGTTCAGTAAAAGAAATGCCTGGAAGGAGAGATGTGAGTTTGGCGAAGAGTGCGAATGAAGAAAGTGCATAATAGTGGGTGAATAGGCAGGGTTTGGTGAGGCGGTAATTGTTGTGGCCCACCTGGGCCAAAGGATTAACCCCACATTGACGAGATTCCCATAGTGAGGGTCCGTCGCTGTCTCGTGAAGCCTCCTTAAGGTGGTTTTCTGAATGCGACGAGTTCTCACTAAAAGGTATAAGGGGGCGGTAAGGCTGGGCTTTCTTTTCGACTTTCGTCATATTCTTCTACTTCTTTTCTGTTTCTAGTGCATGCTTCGCACCTCACCCCCAGTCTTGAGGTGAGAAAGGTGGGTGATGATGATGATGATGAATGTTTGATTTATATATATATATATATATATATATATATATATACTATATATAATATACTATATATTATATATATATATAATATATATTATATATATATATATATATATATATATTATATATATATATATATTAATATATATAAATATATATATATATAATAATATATATATATATATATTATATAATATATATATATATATATATATATATATATATATATATATATATA
>JABUQX010013599.1:12500-17500 GCA_015478945.1 Trachelipus rathkii
GAATCCAACAGAACTCCATGTTGTGGTGCTGCGCTGGTAACAAGCAGAGGGACTGTTGAATTGGCACTGACCAACGGGTTACGGGTTGACTGGTCAAGCAACGACTGGAGAGCGCTCCGAGAATCCGAAAAGATGGTATATAATTACCCCCATGGGCGAAGGTACTGATCCTGTTCACCGCCATAGACATAGCTATTAGTTCAGCTGAAAAATATCAGGACAAAATAGGTGGCGGAAGGGTATGGGGATACTAGTGATTGATCCGAGGAATATCCCGCTGAGCTGCCCACCCCTTCCCCCGTAGCCTTTGAACCATCGGTGTAAACCGCTATAGAGTCGCTATGGACCTCCGCGTGAGATACAAAGGAATCCCTCAACAGCACTGAGTGTGCCTCCGACTTATGCAAAGACAGGATCCCACTGCAGAGTGCAGAGAGCAGGAGGCGGAGAGACCCACTGTGAACGAGTAGAGGTAAAATCAAATTGCATGACCGCTCGCTGAGGAAGGTCGAGGAAAGCAAAGATGGAAGTAACAACCCCAGCAAATGGCCAATAAGAAGGGTTGTGACGGACACGCTCTATTAAAGGTGTCAAGCCCGACGAGGTAGGAACCTGAAGACGGATGAACAGCGAGCACATGAGCTGCTCCCTTCGCAGGGATAGGGGCATCACCCCGGCCTCCACCTCCAGGCTTTCCCTCGGAGAGCAACGGAATGCACCCGTGGCAATTCTCAGACCTTCATTCTGAATGGGGTCAAGAAGGTGGAGGTAGGACTGGAAGGTCTGCCCATAAATGGCACAACCATAGTCCAGTTTAGCCCGCACCAGCATGATGTATAGGTGGAGCATGGTTTTTCTGTCCGTACCCCAAGTCTTGGAGGTGAGGTGCCGTAAGAGATCCAAGGAACGGCGACAATTAGCTTTGAGGAGAGTAATATGAGGAAGGTACGTGAGACGCTCATCGAACAACAGACCCAGGAACCGCATCCTCAGCTCCACATGGATAGGGGAGCCATAGAGACAACATTGGAGGCAATTTTAGGCGACCCCTACGACGAGGATTTTTCCGGAAAAGCACGGCCGTAGTTTTCGACGTGGAAAATGTAAAGCCACGCGCAGAGCACCAAGAGGAAACCCTATCGATGGCAACCTGAAGTTGACGTTCCATACAAGGAAGTTTAGCACCAGAGATGTACAGGGCAAGATCGTCAACATAGATGGAGCAGCGCACTGACGGCGGGATGGAATCGACAACACCATTGAAACCAATAGCGAAAAGCAACACGCTCAGTACACTGCCCTGCGGCACCCCTTCGTCCAGGACAAAACGCCTCGACAGCGTGGCACCACAACGGACCTGAAACGAACGGTCCGACATCAACAACTGAAGGAATAGGGGAAGTTGCCCCCTAAGTCCCAAAGAGTGGAGGCTCCGCAAAACCCCCAACCTCCACGTGCTATCATACGCCTTTTCGAGGTCAAAGAAGACGGCCAGGGTCATTTTGTTGGAAGCAAAAGACTCACGAATATCGTGATCCAACCGAAGGAGAGGATCCTGAGTCGAGCGATGGCGACGAAAACCAAATTGGTAGTCGGAAAATGCATGGAGTTGCTCCAACGTGGGAACAAGACGGGAAGCCACCAATCTCTCCATGAGCTTACATGTATTGCAGGTCAATGAAATAGGGCGATGGTTATCGGAAGAAGTCGGATCCTTCCCAGGTTTGGGAATGGGGACAATATATGCAGTAGACCAGACAGGAGGGAAGACCCCCTCCACCCATATTCTATTGTATAAGCCGAGAAGAAAGGCAGTGGCAGATGGATGTGCATGTCAAAGCATCTGAAAGGAGATGCCGTCAGGGCCAGGCGCTCCATCCCCGCAAAGCTTGAGGGCGTCTAGGAACTCGGCCCTGGTGAATAGCCGGTTGTATGGAAGGTCTGTTCCAGGCGGAACAGAAAAATCAGGAAACTCAACCCGCAAGCGACTAGAACGAAAAGGTTCAGGATAACGGGAGCCGCTGGAGCAGGACGCGAAGTGAAAACCCAACTCGTCCGCCACAACCCCGGGAGCAGAGATGACATCAGAAGTTTGCGGGCCATAAGCGAGGATAATAGGCGGATCAGCATGGTGTTTTCGGGAAAATTTTCGCACCTTTTTATGGACTGAAGATACAGGCGTAGAAGAATTAACGGTGGAAGCGTATGTGCGAAAATACTGTTTCCGCGTACGGCGATTAATACGCCGGGAACGGGCCGCCGAAGCCTTAAACAGAATCAAGTTTGAAGGTGTGGGAGTCTGTTTATACAGCTTATATAACTTACGCTTTTCACGATTAGCCCGAGCACACTCCTGGTTCCACCAGGGGGTTGTTGATTTTCGGGTCCCAGATGAACGGGGTATATGCTCCGTTGCCGCCTGAAGGATAACTTCCTGAAAGTAAGTGAAGGCATCCGCCGGCGACGGGAACACGTTAGTTGCAGGAAAGATGGAAAAGTAAGTGGCCTGATGAAAGGAAGACCAGTCTGCCCTGTCATAGCGCCAGCCAGAATAAGGTGGTAGCTGCGGACTGGGGCCGAAGGATGGTATCACGATAGGGTAGTGGTCACTACCACAGAGGAAAGACGACCTTTCCCACCCAAAACGATCTAAAGACGAGATGGAACACAACGAGACGTCAACACAGGAAGAAGTGCCTGTATCAAAACGTTCAAAGGTGGGAAGGCCCGTGTTGAGACATCCCAATGAAAAATCCTGCAAAATACTCAACAACCAACCGGCATTGGGGGACGTAACAGAGTCACCCCACAAAGGATGGCGAAGGTTAAAGTCACCGAGGACCAACATGGGCTGTGGGAGACACGTGAAAAAATCGACGAGGTCTTTCTTGGTATATTTACAGCTGGGCGCCAGGTACACCGAGCACAGCGTAAGCGGCGCGTCAAGATGGATACGAGCCGCCACGGCATGCAGCGGAGTAGAGAGTGGAATGGGAGTAAATGGGACAGACTCGTGAAGCAGGATCGCTGCCCCACCTCTGTCGCTGGTTCCACGATTCAGGGAAATAAGGGGCTCCCTGTACCGGGAAGGTTGTAAAAGGTCACGGTCACGAAGTTGCAACTCCTGTAAACAAACAGCCAAGGGCTGATGATCGACAAGTAATCTCTTCAGCTCTTCGTAATTAGCAAAGTATCCGCGGCAGTTCCATTGGATGAAACGTGCCATAAACGGGAAACAATCAAAGGTCAGGACGATCCGTGACAATAGTCACGATGTTTTGGGATGTGGCAGTCTCGGCAGAGGTTAAAGGCGGAAGGTCCCGCGAGCCGCCGGACGACCCACCAACAGGGACCTCAAACCCCGGAGGGAGAGGAAGATCACGCAGCAGGGATATGTGTGGACCCCCCTGTTTACGAGAGGGGTTCCTGGGCACATCAGGAGAGGGCTCGCCAAAGAGGCGCGCCAAGTCACACTCCACATTTCGAACATCCCTCCCCCCAGACGCACCCCTGCCAGACTTCTTAGCAAGCCGGGAAGGGGGACGCGTCTCGCCAGGAGGCGCCCTAACAAAGGCTGGGGAAGATGGAAGAGGATGACAAGGAGGAATGGCGTCGGCGGGAGTGAGATGAGACACATCGGATGACAAGTGTGTGGCGTCAGCAGTTAAAATCTCGGAAGCGGTCCGCGGCCGAGGAGAGCCAGAAGGCTCCGTCGACGGGACCGAAGTCAAAGGGGGTGGAGGGGAAGAGGCAGGAAGGGAAGACTCCTCCATCCTCCTGCATCCACCAGCAGCCAACCCACCCTCAACACACATCGAAGCGGGGCCACGTCTACCCGAAGGAAGACTGCGAGCGGGCGAGGTGTCAATCGATACCTCCTCGGACCTCCCCTCCGGTGGGACAGTGTCAGCACGGGACACCCCCACGGAAGAAGAGTAGTCCGAAGAGTCCATCGTGGCATCCGAAAAAGTTTCAGAATCGCTTGAATAGTGCTGAAGCGAAGCGGGCTTAGGCGGAGTAAGTAGTAAATTATCAGAACGGGCAGAGTGCGGACCACTGGTCCGAGATCGGCCACGCGGGTTGTCAGCGCGGCGAGCCCGTTTAGGCAGGACAGAGACAGGTTCCCCAGTACAAACGGGATCCTTCTGCTTCAAGAAGTCCGCGGCCCGATAAGCAAGCGAGTACGGATGTCTGTCCCGGGAAGATCCACCCTTGGACGGACTCTCGCAACCGTTAAGAGGGACTCGGTGTTTCCCCGGCGAAACAGAAGCAGGGCGTTTCCGGGAGACGGTACAGGTAGGCCCCGACGAGGCACATGGACGAATGCCATCGACCTCAGAAGCGGAACTTATCGCAAAATCAGACATCCCCTTGGGAGCTGCATGGACCTCTACAAGGAGAGGAGCGTGAGAGAGGGTCGTGTGTGTCGGCGAAGAACGACGAGCGGGCCGGCGGACCATTTCGGGAGAGTTGGGAGGACAATTGTCCAGAGCCACAGAAACCACCGAAACAGGTGAACCGGGACCCGGCACGGAAGGCCGAACGGTCGAACGTAAAAGCGGAACAAGCCCCGGAGACAACGCACGGGGGCGATGAGCAACGGAAGAGGCAACCGCAGATGGAGTGGACGCTGCCGCAGCATAGGAAAGAGGAAGATGAGCCAGCTTCTCCCTCGCCCGGCGGGTAGCCTCACGACGGTCATATTTATGAATGGCGCACTGCTCCAGGATTTCCTTCTCCAAGGCGAAAAAGGGGCAGTGGACAGAGGAGGCCGGGTGTGGCCCCTTGCAGTTAGGACAACATGGAGGATCTCTGTCACAGTTCGGGTGGAGAGAACTGCCACATGTCGGACAGATGGTCTGGGGAGACCGACAATATTTCTGGGGGTGACCAAATTTATGGCACTTGAAACATCTCTTCTCGGGAAGGGCACATAAGTCCGAACCGTGTGCATGGTAAAACCAAGTTTTACCTTAGATGGAGGGAAAGGCACAGAGAAG
>JABUQX010013599.1:27500-52188 GCA_015478945.1 Trachelipus rathkii
AAGTATTTATACTTAATGTCTCTGTAGCCGAGTGGGTTGAGTAACGACTACTCATGCTAGACGGTATAATACTATCAATGTTTTGTAAGAGAGAATTGCAATGTTAGTTTGCACTACCGAGTGCAATTTTGCACTACCGAGTGCAATTTTGCACTACCTAGTGCAATTTTGCACTACCTAGTGCAAAATAATAACTTGAAAAATAATGAGGCTATTAAATTTTTGCAGGAAATTTAAAATTGATTTATAATAAAAAATTCTATAATAAATATGGAAATAGTATGTTCATTACTCAAACATGAAAGTAACGAAAATTGTAAATCATGTAATTTTTTAAAAAATTATATCAAAATTATAATCATTCTAAGTATATATGAGCTTTCTCATTCACAAATAATTATGATAGACATTAAAATATTTTAATAAGAATATATTTTAGAGAAAATTTCTTGATAACTGTGGTAGAGTGAAGAGAGTGGAATTATCGTGATAAAATATTAAACTCTCAACTGACGGAATTAGACAAGCATATTGGAAGTAAAATGATTCAAAGAGAATAAGAAATCTTAAATGTTCATTGATAAATTGGTTTAAAATTGCTACAGATTATGATGGGTTAAAGTAATATATCCGATTTTCATAAAGTTTCTAACAAAAGAGAAATTAACATTAAATGAATACAATAAAATGTGGGGAAAAATATGTGAAATTAATAAATGGGAGTGGATCAAGTAACACGTATAAAAAGGATATGAGTATTATATTTAAAATCTTTTACATATAATAATTTTTCCTTTTATTTAATTAGTCTGAATCGCAATCACTCAAGTCATAACTTATTTCGTCTACGATGGGATTTGTAAATAAATATTTACAAATTTATGTACCGAATTAGTTCTATTTAAAATAATTCAAACTCTGTAATATCATTACTAGTAATGGTTTCTAATCTATGAGTCTTTCATCTATCAATGTCAATCCATTAATTTTGAGAGATTTTGTAGCTCCTTCATTTATTATAGAGAAAAAAAATTTATGAAAAATTAATTTGATGATAATTTTCACCAATGTATTTCATTTTAATATCGCTTTCATTGAAAAATTTAATTTGCTCATCATTCAAGATATTCACATATCTTTTTTGGAAGAAATACATTAGTTACTTCATCCTCTCCTACACGTAGAATTGCAAACATTGCTAAAATTTTGTATTATTTTTCTAAGTTCAACTACATTTAATCAATCTTTATTAACATCGATAGTTTTGTAGTCTGCACGTAGTCAGTTGAATAGTTCAAAATTTTTAATAGCTCTGATTTGTTTTCCATCTATTTATTATAGAGAAAAAAAGTTTATTTCTTTTTCATCAAAAACCTCTTAAAATTCCATTTCTTTTTCATCAAAAACCTCTAAAAATTCCATTTCTTTTTCTTCAAAATCAACTTCTTCATCAAATTCAAATTTTAGAAAAATTTTATTTTTTTCTTCAAAATCAACTTCTTCATCAAATTCAAATTTTTCTAAAATTTTATTTTTTTCTTCAATATCGCTATTAATTGTTGCTGAAGGAGCAAGTTCATAAATATTTTTATCATCTTTATATTCACTTTCATTAAACTCAATTTCCTCATCCTCAATAGGTTCATCTTCCAATATATCATTTTCGAAAAGGTCATTCGGATTTCCTAAATTGTATTTTAGAAACATTTGAATAGTGTGCATAGATTTTTCATTGGTTGTATCACTTGCAGCTTGAAAATTTATAATATCACCTTCATTAAGGTGAATGTTTTTTACTCTATTAATTGTAGAGTATCTGTCATCATATTTACTTATATCTAAATCTTTAAATTCATCTCCAATGATAAATAACTTTACCGAAAAATATTCTAGAGATGTCAATGTAATTGTATCTATTAATCCTTCATATGGCATAACATAACCAGTTTTCATCGAAGATGGTCCTTTCATTCCTAATACGAACGGAAACTTTCCTGATTCTAATTTTGAATTAGTTTGAAATATTATTGTTTCGTAAGCACATGTTTCTCTTTTAAAATTATTTATGTTTTCACTAAGAGTTGAAATCTGTTTATTAATAGTTTTTAAGGCGTTCTCAAAACCATCTTTCATTAAAACGTTAGTATGCAAATCAAACAGTTGAGATTTTATTTCTTCAACAAAATTTTTAATATGATCATCTTCAGATTTCAGTTGTGTTAAAGTTTTATTAATTATTTTAAAAGAAGATGATATATCATCAGCCTTTCTAGTAACTAAATTATCTGTATAAATTTTCGTTGTAACATCATTTTCTCTTTCAGGATTTGCTACATTTACCAATTTTTTATTTTCAATATTGAAATTACCATCATCATCTAAATAAAATCCTATACCCGGAGGTCCTGGAGGTCCTGGAGGTCCTGGAGGACCTCGATATCCTCGAGGTCCATGTATGCTTTCAGGTCCACTACCGAAGATGTTAACACTCATTTATTATAGAAAAAAAAAGTTCTTGCAGAATTGAGTGGAAATTTAATTTCAATACGGTTACACCGAAAAGAACGAATAAACACAAATGACCGCAAATTACTTCATTCAATTTTTGTATTTGATACGTGGAATAGACAATATCGCATTGAATATAATTTTCAAATTCATTCGGAGGTTCAACACCGAATGAATCGAAGTAATAGCATAAGTGTTTACAATTCCTAAACCAACACGTCCAATGAGTTCCTGAACCTTTAATTGAATCTAAATTTAAGATTTCACATTCCTTTTTATTTTTATTAGATTTTTTTGGAAGAACATCTCTCATATAAATTCCTTCAAAGTTTGGAATTTTAAGTTCATTAACGTATTTCATAAGATCGTATTGACTAAGTCCTTTCATCGGAATATTCATCTTTTGGAAGGTCTTAAAAATAAACCCTCGCCAGTTTTTCGACGAGGGTATGGATTTAAAAAAAGACCTTTTCCATTTGTTTCCTTTTTTTCCATTTGAAGGTTATGCCTTCTAGTTTCTTCTAATTGCTTTTGAGCTGCTCTTTTATCATTTACAGTCTTTACTACAGCACTAGCTCCACCAGCAAGAGAACCGATTGTACTTGCAGCCGCTAATAACATTGGAAGTGTTATTAAAAATCCTCCATGTTTTGCTAAGGCTGTTACTTGTGATATACTTAATTTTAAATTAAATGGTATACCTTTTAAAAATTTACCTTTTTGAGTTTGAGTTAGGAGAAGAGATATATTTCCTTTTTGTTTTGGAGTAATTCTCATTGATATAGAAGATTTTTTATTTACTGCGTTGTTTAGTTTATTTACCTGATTCGGTGTAAGATATACTTTCATATCGTTGTACGCCATTTATTTAAGAAGAAAAAAAAGTTATTATATATAAAATCTTATATATAATTTTTTTTTTTTATGAGGTGGGAATAGTAACTGTTCCCACCTCGGTCTTATTTTTTTTTTTTTTTTTTTTTATTTTTTATAATTTTTATACTTTATTAGAAGTAAATTGAGTTTTTGTTTTTCCACATTCTAAGCATACACCTCTAAAGCATCTACTTTTAGAAAGTCATAACCTTTTGAACAATTATTTCAGTATTTGTTATTTCTTTTATAACAATGAAACAAAAAAAAAATAATTAAAATTTCTTCAATATTTAAAAATTTTGTTTAAATGAAAAGAAAAAAAAATAAAAAAAGAACAACCAACCGAGAAAAAAGGAATACAATTTATGACCATCAAGATTCTACATTTTAAATTTCGATCTGATAATACTAATGCATAAGCTATTGTAGGTTTTAATATATTTTTCTTAAAAGTTGCTCGTATTTTAATATCTGTGACCGAGTTTTTTAATTTTTCTGATTGTTTACTTACATCAAATACTAGCAGCGGGTACAAGTTCCGGTATTCTGTTAAAGTAATAGAACAATTTTCTTTATGAAGTACTTGATTAAAATAATCCGATAACATTTTATAAGCGGTAGTATAATAACTTTCATTAAAATCAAGTTGAAGATCCATTTCTGGATATCTTTCACTATTTAATTGAACACAAGCGTTAGTTAAACTACAATGATCAAATATAGCTGGATTCATAATTTGATTATCTTCTTTGCTTTCTTGAAATGCTAAAATTTATAAATTTTCTTTTCTCTGATCCGGCTGTAAGCTTCTAAATCTCCAATCGAGAGTTGTTTTTTGTTCCTTGATTTACTGTTTACAGACTCACAATTGAATGTTTTTAAGAAACTAACAGTTTAAAAACAATTTTGTTCTGAACATCATTACCCTTTCTAATTTTATCAAAATTATTTATCTGTAAGGGTACGTGTGGGAATTCTCCAAAGCTATTTTCGATAAATGTATAATTTCTACCATTCCTGGGAACTTATAATATACGTCAGCTGTTAGTTTAATCTGATGAGTTTTTAATATATAAAATTATCCAGTTGCTTTTCTTACTTATGCGTTTTTGTGGATTATCTGATCCGGATGTTTTTACTTCCTGCAGTTAAAGGTGTTCAACAAAAATATCTCGTATATATACGTTGATTAAAGGAATTGCTACGCCTAAAGATTTTAACCGGGAGCGTGTAGTTTTTAAATAAGTAATTGTGTATCTCCATATAACTGATCAATATGAAATTTTTGGAACATATGTATGTATTACAGAATTATCAGGAGCCCACATAAAATTCATGCCTTCCGAATAATTCATAGTTAATAGGATATGTTAAGAGTCCTTTCATTGTTGAAGCTTGTCCAGGACTTGAATATCTTCAATATTTTTCATTTCCAAGTTGGTAATCAATTCTTGAAAATAAATACATAATTCCATTATTAATTAAATTTATGTATAATTCTTTTCCTGCTCCAGTCCCAGTTCCAGGCTGATCCTTCTCGAATATTGATCCGTCTTCTTTTTTTAAAGATCCTTCGATATAAATATAACTTCTAGAAGGTAGTAAAAATTCATCTTGATTTTGAACTGATATTCTTATGTCAGCTGATTTATTTAAATTAGTTTCTGTATAAGGTTCATAATCTCGATATTCGAATCTTTTAATCGAATCATCCGTTTCTAATGGTTCCTTCCAATTTAAATTATGATCCATTTATTATAGAGAAAAAAAAAGTTTATGTTGATTTTAAATGCAATCGAATAGTTATTATTTCTCCTCGAAGATTCAATGGTTTAAGATTTTGATCAGTAAGCCAAATATGAATTGAATTAATAGTTGGAATTGTAACTGGCAGATACACTACTGTATTAGGTTTTTCATTCATTTTATAACCAGGGGGAACATCAGGAAAGAAACTATACAAAACTGGTTCTTGCACTCCATTAAGATATGAACCTTCTATAATATCACAATTAACTAAAATAGAATTTATTGGTAAAATATCAACAAGGTTTTCACCTTCATGTTCACCGACTCCCTCAATGATATACCTTCTAAATCCTAAAAGTTTATTCAATGACTAATTATGATTAAAGTTTATTTTAAGATTAGATTTCTCAATATGAATAATACATTTCATAGTGATATTGTTCGCTTTAATGTTGAATGCTTCTGAATGCTTATTTTTATCAAGTTGTTTTTGAATATAATCATTAATCGTTTCAATCTCATAAGCACCTGTTGGAAATATTATTTCAAATATTTTGCTATTATATTCATATACGAATTTATTAGTTGATTCATCTATATTTGGTACTGAATGATACATATCTATATTTAATAACGCTATTTCATGTGTTTTATCCTTATTTAATTTTAAAGAAGGGTAAAAATTATATTTGAAATCAGATGTATTACTAGATAACACAATACTCATTTATTATAGAGAAAAAAGTTATTGAAAGGTTCTATTATCTCTTTATCAAATATACCTAATCTTAACAGCTCATCATTAATAGCTTGTAACTCATTAAAAACGTTATTATTGCCTGATTTAATTTCTGAAAATAATATTCGATGTCTATTAACAAGCTCATTCGGATCTGAAGGTAAAAATTTAAATCCTGTACCTCGCTTATCGAATAAGTTCTTTATATCTCCTACGCTATTTCTTCTCGGTGTTCTTGGTCTCTGACGTATTTCCGATGTTACTGTTTTTATATCTTCCAGTAATTTATATTCATTATATATTGGTTTAATGAAATTATTATATTTTTCACCTCTGTTGGATTTAATAGTTCCATCGTCTTTAAGAAACGCTTTAGTTTGAAGCATTATTTTCTTATAAGTATCATAATCATTTTTAGAAACATTTCCAGGATTTTTCAACATTAGGAGTTTCCATAGACCTTCAGTACCTATATATTGTTTGCTATTAATAATTAAATTATTACCCTCAATTTTAACTACTTCATTACCTAATTTAAAATCATTACTTCCTACAATCGGTTTAATACTAAATGCGCTGTCATATTTAGTATAAGACGACATTGTTTTCACATATTTATCTGATATTTTTCCAAACTTTAATGTATCATGCTTAGATGTACTAGGTGATGCTGGTACATCTTCGATAGCTAAAGGGGTTCTACTCGTAGTTATAGCTGGTATTGCTGGTTGACTTTGAAGTATTTCTTTTTGATATGTAGTTATATCCTTAATCGGTTCAATTAATGGTTGTAGTAGTTTAATGTTTTCTCGATATATATCTTGTTCACCTAATTTCTCATCTAAAAATCTTTTCTGAAGTTTCTTTCTAATATTTACTAAATCAGATTTTTCTTTAACATTAACATATGCCATTTATTATAGAGAAAAAAACAGGAACAGCAAACAGAAACAGAAAACAGCAAACAGAAAACGGTAAACAACAAGCCGTTTTGCGTTCTGTTTTACATAGGATATCTGTTTCATAAACAGAAACAGCAAACAGAAAATAGGAAGCCGTTTCGCTTTTCACTTTTCGCGTTCTAAGTCTTTCTCATTTATCCATGATGTTATATCATATCCTTTCCACTTAACGAGAACTTTACCTCTGTTTCGCTTTAATATTTTTTCAACTTCATAAAATTCGCTTTTGTATTTCGTCATTTCTTGCTCATAAAAACTACCAATAATTTCTTCATTATTCATACCCTTAATTTTATGTCACGGGATTTGTTTTCAATACTCCTGATATAATAAATACTTCTTCGGTAAAGTTAGGAAGATAACCTTTCCTAAAATCTTTGTACTTTCTACTGATTCTAACTCTGTTTCCTATTCCAAATTTCGGTTTTCTAAGATCAATCTTTTCAGAAGGAAATAAATTTTTATACACTATTTTTTTATTCTTTGTAAGTGAGCCTTGCTCTGGAGACATTTTAATACTTCTGTGATAGCTTGTATTATAATTTTTAACTAAATATGGAAGTATATCAATCCATTTTTTCGTATTGTTTTCAGTAAAGTATTTCCACATTTTAGTTTTATAATGTTCTGTTAAATAAAACATCTTTATATACTTGCGCTTTAGTTTCATTTTCTGTAGCGAACCAGTGTATTTCATGTTTCTTAAAAAGTTCTTGAGTCGGTTTGTTTATAAATTCAAGACCTTTATCCGTATGTATTTTTCTCGGGATTCTGTCTTTAAAAATATTTTTAAACGCTTCCGCTATTTCATTACCCGTTTTCTTTATAATTGGAACAGCCCATGCAAACTTGCTGAATATATCTATAACTGATAATATATAATTTATATTTTTATTCTGAGTTTTGCATGTCTACTAAATCAGCTTGCCATTGATCATCAACACTAGAGACAATCACCCTTCTCGTTGGAAATTTATGTCTTATCGGTTTATGCAATGTGTAAACGTTTTGACGATCTAACCAGTCCTTAACTATCTTAGAAGATAATCCGCTTTTTCGTACTAAATCATTGATTCCTGAGTATCCAGTTTTTGGAGATTATAATATAATTCCCTCAATTTTTTCAGAGCCCCATTCCGTTTCTTGATTTTATTCCCATAACTCCTGTGACTAATCTCGCGTCTTTTCTAACGTACTCTGGTTCATTAGGATCTAACGCAATTTCACTCACTTGTTTTGCTAATAAATCATCTGCTGCATTTCTCTCTTTCGTATTTTTGTGTTTTAAATAATTTATATCATGTTGTTTACAGGCCTTATCTAAACTGTTAACACCATTATATCCTTCTTTTAATCTTTTTAGTATTTTCGTACCTGGACCACAATATGAATATTTCCCAGTGTTATTAAACGATCCGTTTTCAGTATTTTCCGATGGAACATTATTAGGTAAATTTAAATGTATTTCCGGTAAAGGAAGTTTCTTCAACGCTGAATTTAACAATCCTGAGCCAGTTTTCGTCTTTAAATATAATTTCAATTTCATTAATATTTTTTATTTTTCAAGGTTTAAAGTTTTGGTGTAACAGTCCTCAATTAAATTTTTTCTTATGAGCTTTCGAGTTGTATTGTATATATACATTTATTTAAGAGGAAAAAACTTTTTAGGTATATAAATAGAGTTAAAATTAGCTTGATATCTTCCTTCTTCTAGTGATAATTTTTTATTTATAACAATGTAACCAAATGGTTCTTTCCAAGCTTTATTGCAAAAGTCTTTAAATTCTTCCCATTTCATATCGTTTGAAATAAAATCATTATATATATGAGATAGATCTTTTTTAGCAAGTGAAAATAATACTAATAAATTAGCGTTAGACCTTATGGTTTCACGAGGAAGTTTATGGTAATTTTGACTTATATAAATTGAACTTGTATTATTATGCCTTCCTCTAGTATAAAAATCTTCAGCTTTGCTTTGATTTGAGTCCATCATAACATCGTCAAATACAAACAAATTTTTCTTATTTTTATTTACATCTTTTGGATCTGGAATTCTTTCAGCATCTTCAAAATAATTTACTTTATATTTTCGTTTAGCTTTTTTAGGTAGATTCTTAATATATAAATCTATATCACCTCCTCCTACTTTTAATAATTCAATAACCTCATTTTTATTGTATCCTTTATCGAATCCTGATTTTAATAGCTTGTATTCAGGATGATGTAAAGATTTAAAGAATATAAAGAGATTTTCATATTCTAACCACTTCGGCAAAAGTAGTAATCTCAGCAGCAAATTTGTTTTTCCACAACCTGATTCACCAATAATTAGAGCTCTACAACTAGGTGATGGTAATAGAAAATGATGCTTTTGACTATTCTTTGCTTCATCTTTCCATTGTATTGCTATATTGTTCATTCTATTTATTATAGAATAAAAAACTAATATTTTTTCCTTAACTCTAACTTACAACTAACATGCAATATTTTTTATATTTTTACTTAACTTTAACTTACAACTAAAATGCAATATTTTTTATATATTTTTTTACTGTAATACGCATTCACAAACTAACATGCAATATTTTTGTTGGTGCCAACTAACTTATTCTATAATGTCCTAAAGCTAATGTTTTTATATTGTTGTCTAATATATAACGTTTATCATCAATTTACTGATAAGGCTATTTTATTGACTTGTGTAGTATAAAAAGTATAAATCTTTTCGTATTAAAATTTAATTTCCTATATAGAGTTTCATTATTAAATAATAACCTTTTATAATCTTCAATATTAATCTCTTGATTATAAAGCTTTTCTTTACTCCCTTAGCTTTTTTAATTTCTGTATTTTCTAATGTTTTATAAGCATATAATTTTGCTCTTAGTCCTACAAATTCTGTTATCAGTTTTCCAGCTGTTTCATCTTTCATTTTACCTAATCCCTTTTTATTTTTTTCTGAATTAGAATTACCATATTATTATTATCAGATGTATCAAACAATCTTACATTCTTTTTCATATCTTTATATATATCATTCGTTTGTATATAATAGCATAATGAATCTGTATCTGTAAATAATAACTTTGCATTTTCATTATATTTATTTTTTATATGATTATAATGAAAGTCATACATTAAAGTTTTACTTAATTCTAAAAAATAGACATTAAAAAAGAAGGGAGTTATTAGCAAATCTTGAAGTTTAAGTTTTTTTCATATGGCAAGCTATTAAATTTGATCTGAGAATATTTTAAACGATTCAAAGTTTGGTTTATTTACTAATTTTTGAGCTTGCTCTTCATTTTTAACTAGTCGTACATCGACTCTATTTCTAATATTTTCCATCGTTTTTCCAAACACTGAGTTGTTCATTAATTTATAGAAATCTTTCTCAAATTCATTTTTAGCTTCTTTTCTCTTTCTCGTGTTAAGATCAATATATGATTTCATCCAATCTCTCTGATCAAATTCTAGTATTCTATGTATTTTAGCTAGTTTCAATCCTAAATTCAAACACTGTTTTAAATTTCTATAGTGTATGATATATTTTTCTTTATTATTCAAGTTTGGAACTAATTTTGAAACTTTATCTAACTCAATAAATTTTCCGCTGCTAAGGGGTAATCGTTGTGTAAATCATGAAATTATTTAGGATATTCTAAATCTACTTCTAATATATATCCTTTTTTAGATTCATCACTGATATCTAAAACATTAAAATCGTTAATTTTTTTCATCCATTTAAAATTTCCCATAGGTAAATACTGAGACATTGCCCAGCCATATAAATTATTTGCATCTAAATAAGTGATATAACTATTCGGTTTAGTTTTATCATAACTTTCTTGAATATATGGATTATTCGCTTTTGCATATCTATGAGTTATAGTACTTATTCCACCTCTTATTCCTTTTTCAACCATTAACAACATATCTGGGTCTCTAATCAAATCCAATTTTATTTTAGTTTCTTTTAATAATAAATCCCAAGACAAATCTGGCGATGTAAAATAAAGCTCTGGATCTAATTTATAAGTCTCTAAGCACGTTGTCCTAAAATTTTAGTGTGCATCAACTAATAATAATGTGTCAGATTTAAATATAACATGTGATAATCCTTAAATGTTTTACAATTAAATTTTTTCCAGATAGTCTGCGCAGGCTGCTCTAATAATGTTATATTCTTCAAAATATTTAGAAATATTAAAAATTTCTCTTTTTTAGGTAATTTTTTCATGATTAAACTTTGTTATATTAATCAATGCCAGCGTAATGCGATAAATTCCTTTACGTTTTAGTAGCTGAAACTGTTCAATCTTGATAATATTTATGTAAATTCTTTAATAAATTTTCATCAGTTAAATTTGATGCTAATTTAGCAAGAGATGAAGACATGAATCTAAAACTATCAAGGAATCTCAGCTCCATGATTGTTTTTTCATCAAATTTTATATATTGACTGAAACTTATGTAAGTTTCATCCGTTTGAGGAATTGCTTTTAATTCACCATCGGTATGTCAAATTCTTTAAATGAATAAATGACGTCATATTTAGATAAATTATGCATTATTATTGGAATAAATTTAGGATTTCTAATTTGTAAATTACAACTTCTATGAGCAGGTCCTCTATATTCTCCCGTTAAATGATTGTGGTCTCTTACTTTGAAATCGTTTGCTGTATATTCTTTTTTACATACATAACAACGATTAGCATTTTCATGATTCATTTTTTCTTCTGAAGTTAAATTCATTGGTTTGTTCATTTCCAGTAATTTATAAATTCTTTTTGATTCTGAAATTAAATATTCCACAAACGTTTTAGGTGCTTCGTTTCCTTCATATATTTTGAGCTTTGAATATTCATCTACATCACATTTCGTATAACAACACCAACTGTTTGGTTGATGTTTCTGTAAGTTAATGGGATAAGATTCTTTAGGATTTGGTTGACTCGTTAGTATCTTTTGTAAGGTGCTTTCGAAATCTGCATATATAACAAATGGATGTCTGAATTGTTTATAATACAGTTTAAATTGAACTGAACCTTCACTTAATTCCATTCTTACCGGAGTATGAATGCTACATTCTGGCAAATGATTATCTAATAATTCTTTTTTATAAAAACTATGTAAACAGAATCGACATGGATAAGTTTTCTCTTTATGCTTTTTATCTATGAATGGACTCAAATGTTTCATCAGTAAATAATGCGTATTTTTATCATTTGATATTAATAGTAAATCAACATGTTTAGTTTTCTCAACTTTTGTAATTCTTAACGGATATAAAATTTCTTTTTCATCTAGTCCGTATACGTTAACTGACATATCATTTTGGTTCTCAAATTTACTAATTTGTTTTAATTGAACGGGGAATTCTATTCCTTTCCAAATTAAAGACAATTTATAAACTTCTTTTAATCTTGTCGATAATCTATGTGGATGTAACCTTCATCTAAACAATCAGATCTTGCTATATATACACCATTTAAAACATTCATTATCATTTTTAATTTTGAATATTAATCAATCAAATTTGTGTTTTTATATTTGGATGGAGTTTCAATATATGAAGACGCTCTTAACGGTTTATATTTTGCTACTTTTATTTCAAAATCTAAAAGTTTATTTATTATCCAACCCGACCCTTCTTTTGTAAATTTACATATTTTTTCTTCAATTTTATTAATCATTTCAAGTACAGTTTCTCTTATTTGAGAATTATTTGTTATACTTGTCATAGAACCACTATTAAACAAATTTTGAATCGTGATGTTCTTCCATCAGGTAAAGATTTATAAAATTCGATAATAAATAGAGTTAGACTCAGTTTTAATTTTTCCAATTTTGTTCTTGAATTTTTTTCTCTTATATACTATCATATTAAATTCAACTATACATCCTTGATCAATGATTTTTATATTAGTATAACAATATGCTTTAAAATTACCTTGAATTCCTTCTCGGCAATTTTTATAATCACATTGCATTGAATTTCTTTGATGAATCTTACTTTTCTCATGAATTTTAAGATTTAGAACGCTTTTATTACACAGTGAACATAATTTTTCTTTTTAAATCATTAAAATAATTTCAAATACAGCATGACTGATTTTGTATTTTCATATGTTTAATTACTTCTTTCATGAATTTTAAAATTTTTAACTTTAAGGCTGTAACTTTTCTCCATATTTATTGAAGATTTTTTTATTATAAGTAATATCGAATTTTGCTCATTCTCAGATCTTGCCATTTTATTATAGATTTTTTTATTATAAGTCAATTTCGAATTTTGCTCATTCTCAGATCTTGCCATTTTATTATAGATTTTGTTATTATAAGTCAATTTCGAATTTTGCTCATTCTCAGATCTTGCCATTTTATTATAGATTTTTTTATTATAAGTCAATTTCAAATTTTCATTATTCTTGAATTTTATAATTTTTTCGAACTTTGATTTTAAAATAGGAACTAATTTTTCTTCTAAATCTTTTATTCTTCTTGAAAATCGTTCTTTATCTAAAATTATAGAAGTTTGTTCATCGTTTGTTCTATCATAATCATCCATCTCAAAAATGTAATTATTTTGTGAAAAGGTGACTTTCTTTTTATATTTATTCATTTTTATTTCCTTATTTATTATAGGAAAAATAAAAAAGTATTATTTTTTCCTTAAACTCATCAAGTTCTTCAATTTTGCTCTCCTGTAAATTTTCTCTATCTTTTTTATTTTCAAAGTTATATTAAATAAGTGGTTTTCCTAAGCTATGAGAGCAATCGAGAGGATTTTCTCGGAAGTTATATTTGTATTTATAATATATATTCTCTTTTATTAATTCTAGAACATTCTAGAATGTTTCATCATTTCATTGTGCAAGAGAATTAAGGACCTCGTGTTACCAGTTTGACACCATGACTTCTCAGGAAGAGATGGTGGATATGATAACTAAAGATATAGTGCTTTATTCGAAAAATCCCATTGCCTTAAAACAGTCAATAAAAAAACTTGATGATAATAAATTAAAGAAACTTTCTTCCTTAAATAAGGAAATTAAAACAAATTTTGAAAGTGCAATTAATCAAAATAATAAAGAAAAAGATAATAAACAAAAAAATAAAGTCGAGGAAGCATTAATTGAACTTAAATATAAAGATGATGCATACCATTTTGAAGAGGACTTTAAAAACATTTCTGAAGTTTCAAAAAAAATAAAAAATGAAAAAATTAGCTTTGATGATGTAAATATAAATCAAATTCATGATAAGTTGACAGAAGGTGAAAATAATATGCAAAGTATTCCTTTGTATCCAAGATTTGTGAAGTCTCAACTCTATAATTATCTTATAGAAAATGAAGGTAGAACGATGAAAGACTTACAATATAAATTTAAGCTAGAACAAAGACAGATATATTATTATATAAATTTCTACAAATTAATAAATGAATATAATTTTTTATTAAAAATAAACCTATCTTTTACTCTCATTGCAAAGAATGTAAAGAAAATAAAAGAAGTAATTAAAAAAGATGATAAATTAAAGAAAATTTGTAGAAGAAAACTTGACTTGGATATATCTCTCAGCCGTATTGAAAGAAGTTTGAAAACAGTCTCAGTTGATGATGATGATTCAGAAAAAATGGAATGAAATTAGAAAAATATATAAATGAAAAAAATTTACTTTTGAAAAGATATATTATAACTCAATATTGTCTCTATTATATATAAAAAACATATATAATTAGAGACGAAAAACTTTTTCATTCTCTATTATTAAAAACAATGCACACCTCTATTACTCTTAGAATATCATTACAATATATAAATAATATTTAAAAGAAGGGTCCTTATCAAGATTTCGTGGTCTAGTGGTTTAAATACCCTGTTTTTAATTTTTTCCCTCTCTCAGAGTCTTCGGTTCGAATCTAGAATTTCAAAAGAAAACGGAGAAAGTATATTATTAGTTTTAAGGATAACTTTAGAAAATTTTTTACGTTCTGTTTTTTTTATCATAGCTATAGGGGAATCTGGGGGTGGCGAAAATCTGGGGGTGGCCTGGTGGTGGTGGGATTAAAAAAAACATGTCACATCTTCATTCAGCCAAATTGCACGATTGTCCTTCCAATTTCGTTCCCTTAAAAAACTCTTACAAGTAGTATAGAAAACGGGGAGCGAAGCGAAGCGAGCGTCTTCCAGGCCGAAACCCGAGCAAAGCGAGGGGGTGGCCTGGTAGCCCCGTTTTCTATACTACTTATATATATATATATATATATATATATATATATATATATATATATATATATATATATATATATATATATTATATATATATATAAAAATATATAATATATATAAATAATAAAAATTATATAATATATATTAATTATATATATATATATAATATTGATTTATTAAATATATATATAATAACTATATATATATATATATATATATATATATATATATATATATATATAATATATTATATATATATATATATTTATTATATATATTATATGTATATATTATATATATAAGTATATATATATATATGTTGCATATATATATTATTATATATATATATAATATATATATATATATTATATATATATTGGATTTAGTTATTTAATTAAAAGAAGAATTTACATTGCGGCGAGTCGTCTCGTATAGGGTCAAGAAGGAATGTATCAAGCACCAAAATATCGTCCGGTAGCTCAGCGGTAGAGCACTCGCCCAACTAAGTGAGAGACCCAGGTTCATCACTGGTCGGTCGTGTGTGTGTGCTTTCTCCAGCAGGACCGGAGAGTGATGTCATCTCCTTATTCCACCCAAGATTGCAGCACCTTGGTACCAATGCCCAATGGCATACCCTTTTTTTCTCCCTTGTTTTCTGTCGCATGGCAGCCTTCTTTCTGATTGCTTTTTGCTACTCATTCGGTGTACTTTTTTGTGCATTATTTTGTTTGTGTTTTGTCTCTGTCTCTTCAATCTTATTTGAAGCAGAGGTCTAATTACATTTTTTTTTAACCTTTTATTAATTAAGTACATGGGCGCCGGCAGGATGAAATCTAAAGGGGGGCCAGATTTTTTTAAATTCAAATTTCACATAAGGAAGGAAATATATATATATATATATATATATATATATATATATATAATAAATTTATAATTTTAAATGTAAATAATGCCAACAAAATTATTTATTCCCTCGTAAGATTATTTTCTAAGATTTAGATTTTTTAGTCTTTTGCAAATATATATATATATATATATATATATATATATATACAGAGATGGGCAATACCGCGATAAATTGGTTAGCGTTACAGTTACTCGTTACTTGAGAGAAAGGGGTAGCGTTATCGTTACATCGTAACATTTTAAAATTCTTTGAACGTTTAAACCGAATTACTCGTTACATGTAACGGCCGTTACATGTAACGCGTTACTTTCGGCCAGTTTCTTTTTGTAAATTAATGTTTACAGTTTTTTGGTATGTCATATATATTTTACTGCTGAAGATTAAATCATTGGATTAACTAACAGTTTTTTAAACTTTTAATTCAAAAATTGCAATTTACATTACTATCATTGACCAAATAATAGAAATATACAATTTTGAAACATTTTTATTCTATTTTAAAGTTTCATTATGTAAAGTTAATGCTTTAAATGAAAAAATATACATTTTTGGAATTTATAGTGATAACAATATTATCCATATTTAAAAAAATTTTAATAATTTATTTTATTAATAAACGTGAAGATTATCTCATTGTGCGTCACTTTGAACCTAGCTAGCGATCTTCTTTCAATCATTGTTTGAATATTGTTTGGTATGTAAAGTATTAAGAGTAGATATTATTAATATTAATAATATAATAATAATAATTAAAATTGGCAGTAATAATCATAGCTGGGCATGCCGCAACGATTTTCGGCTATTCGGCTAATCGGCTAATCGGCTACGCCGCACTATCAATTCTTATAGCCGTAGTCGTAGCCGAAATTTTTTTTAAAATAGTCGGACAAGCCAACGACGCACTGCATTTTCCCGCGGCTATCGTTTCGGCTATGGAATTTTTTTAAATTAATTAAGAACTCCGTTCTCCCTGATGACAAGTCACTTTCGAAAACGGGTTTTATATTGGTATGAAAAAGGCGTGGCATTGTAGTGATAAGTGTGTAATAATATTTTCAGTCTTAGTTCTATACTAATACGAATAAGATGTGTCAAAAGCTAAAAGAAGAAAAGTGCAACCTGTTTTAAACACGCAGTTTTATTCAAAATTCCTTTGTGATGTTCTTGTCCTGTTATTATTTTATTAATTAGGTTTATTATTATTTTAATGTAGTATTTAATTAAGTAATAGTTTATTATTATTAACTAATTTAGTGATTAGTAATTACTATTTACTAAGTAATTAATTACTATGTAAAAATATATTATATAAATCAAATTAATAATATATATAATATATATATATATATATACATATTAAAAATATATAAAAAATACAAATATAATATATATATATATAAATATATATATATATATATATATATATATATATATATATATATATATATATATATATATATATATATATATATATATATATATATATATATATATATATAATATATATATTTATATTTATAATATATATATTATATATATATATATATAAATAATTAATAGATTTATTGATTTTATCAGATACTGAAATTTTGTTATAATAATTTGTTCATAAAGTATAAACATAAAATTATTAAAATAATTAAATACATGGATAAGTTTTTTGACTAGGACCAGAGGTGTTTCTGGAGACAGTTCAGCCGCTGCCAGTAGTAGCTTAAGGGGCAGCTCTCCCATTTTAAATGAGATAGCTGTGACATGGACAGCCAAAGATCTCTTACTGATCCTGTCACTGTAACCCTTGATTGTGAGGAGACGAGGGATCCTGGAAACCAAAAGGCCAAGAGGGCAACGAGGATGCCGTCAAAGAGTTGAAAAGCTATTTGCTCAATCTTGAGAGAGGTAAGAAACTCGCCTCCATGCTATAGTGAAGACTAAAGACCAAAGACTAAAGAGCATAGTAAAGAGTAAAGACTATAAAGTAACCAAATTAAATCTTTAAATAAAATCTAGTAAATTAACTTTTTTTGAATTTTTTCATGATTGAACATTTAAATATGAAATTACAATAGTCAAATTCAAAAAAATTAAAAACTTCTATTTATTTCAGTTTCTTCATCTTTAAAAATTTTTTGAGGACTGATGAGAAAGTTGATGGGGTGTCTCTTAGGAAGATTCACACTGGTGTTGCCAAGTGTAAACATTCTGCCCTTTGGTGCTGCAAAAGGGAAATAAAGAAAAAAAGGGGCTTTCCTACAGCACCCCGACAAGGTCCCACCTCAAGCAGCATTACAAGCAAATGTAAGTTTTAATATAATTATTAAATTAAATAATTTAGATAAGATCACAACAACTAACTGGTGTTGCTAGATTAATTTTATCAAAGATTTAAACACTCTTGTATAAAGTCTTTGATATTTTATACGAATGTAATCAAAGAGAACCAAAAAATTTATAATGTAAAGTTTGTATTATTTTTTATATACCAGATGCACAAAGACACACCCCTCCACCTCTCTCAGCCATTCTTGATCTATTGATCTGGGTCGCTCCAGTTCAAGGGAGAGTGAGTCTCGAAAGCGTCAGATGTCTCTGGATGAGAGCTTCAGGTCAAAGTTCAGCCAGCAGAGAGCCAAAGACAAGGTTTACACCAGGTGAAAAAATTCAGAAAACATAATATTAGTTATTTTAATTGAACCTCAATTTTTTTTAAATAGGTAATATGAGCGAGACCTTAGCGTCTTCACGTTTTAAAAAAATTTTTATTTAAAATTTTTAAAATATATTGAATTTATTAACAATTACTTTTTCATCATTTAGGTGGTTCATTCATTCAATGATGCCACTGGATTAGCTGATGACCCTTTACACGAAGGAGATTGTTTTTACCATCATTATCCCGAGTTTCATCCCCACCCAGTCAAGGAGGACTTGAGCAGGGATATATTGAAAACTGATTTGCAAAAGGGGAAGACTCGACTGATAAACAACCTCTTCCCCCAGAAGTGGGTGGCCACTACAGCCCGACAGTTGAACCGCCCACAATAGGTCCTTCTTGGGAATGACAGTCCACTGGATTGACAGGGTCAACCTCAAAAGGTGCCATGCAACTTTGGCGGCCAGGGAGGTGAAGGTAAGAAAATTAAAAAGTTAAATTTTGTCATTTTATACCTTAGTCTCATAACCATAAGAACATATGAGGTGTAAATATTATTTAATTTACAGACTAAAACAATAAAATTATTGTCTTTAGGAAAGGCAATCTCACCAGTTACTGGGGAAACTAATCACAGAGATTCATCATGAGTTTAGCATCCACGGTAAGGTGAAGGCCACCACTACGGACAATGGCACCAACTACGTGGCAGCCTTCAACGCCTTTGGTGAGTCCAACCAGGACCAGGAGAACCTTCCTATGGACCCTGATTATCCTGACTTGGAGATTGTGGATCTCCAGGAGCTTCTGAGGGCTGAGGGTGACAACCCAAGTCTGGCGCCTCAACACCGCTGCAGGTACTTAGAATTCGCGAAAACTAGTGCTAAATGCTACTAATATATATTAATAATATTATTAACCCTTTTTAACGAGTCCTGAATTATTATTTCCGAGTTCTAATAATCTTTGAATTTCTTGAATTAAATATCTTATTGTTTCAGTGCTCACACACTCAATCTGTTGGCAACAACAGATGTGAGTGATATACAGGGCTGGAGCAAGGGGGGCTCACAGTGGAGGAGGACCATAGCTAAGATCCAGGCCCTGTGGTACCTTAACAAACAGGGGCCCAGTGGGTGGCAACCAGATCAATAGATTGTCGCCAAAAGAAAACTGAAGACCTGTGGTGACAAGCGTAGTAGTAGTTACTATTAAAAAAAGAAATTTAGCGTAAGAAATTGTTGCCGATTAATTATGACAAGTTCATTTTAAGAAGGTTTGATAATTTTATATAAATTATATTATTTCTGCAAGATGGAACTCCCTATCTGAATAGTTGTGATTGGTCCTTCCTGGGAAGGTTTAAGGGTCCGAAATCCCAAGGAAGCGCTATAATATACCAGCCGTCATCAAGCATGCCAAGGATCATCCCCCTCTCACAGAGGTAGACGACGAGGTAAATATGAAAGTACTATTAAAGTAAAAACATCTCCTCTTCCAAATATTTTAATATATAATAAGTAATAAATTTATTAAATTAATAGAATCTCCTCATACAGGCTGTTGGTAGATGAATGTCTTTGTCTAATAACCAAAACACCCCTCCAATTAATCCCTGTTTCTGTACCTGTACCAGTCATGCTCTTGCTTGCCCAACACTTCATATGCTAACTTCTTCATAAACAATCTCTAACTGAATATTCCACCTTTTTTTTTCCGGTCGTGATGTCCGACAGGCAAACAACTCTCACATGTGCTTCTTAATACACTTTCTTAACGACAATATGGTGTTCTCCATCACTTCTCCATGTCCCAACCATCTTACATAAAAAATCCTCATCAAATTGGCAGTGTCTTTTTCCTTACCCCGCAAGACACACGCTTCCATGATAAAATTCGTTCCTCATCTTATCCAATTCCTAACTGCCAACGAACGCCTCGATTGTCCATTCTGTACAAGACCCTCACTCTTGAGTCTATTCCCTAGGTCCATACAAGAAAGCCGCCGCTTCATCGTGCTTCTCCGTTATTTTTAATTAATAATCAATTAAATGATTAACGTTTATACTAAGTCAATATATTATAATGTTTTTCACTCTTTCAGGTCATGAACCTGAGTACAATGACATGGTCATTGCAGCCGTGGCCGGCCAGTGTCTTGGATGAAAATGTCTTCAGGGGGAGAAATAAGGGGGCAAAATACCAATGGGTTGGCACACCTCCACTCCTCCTTATCCTCATTCAATAACTTTGGTTGAAAAATGAGAAAAGACACTAGCCTTTGAGGAGATAGAGGTTGAAAATATTTCATCATTGTGTATGGGCATAGGGGCCCTATAATCCTTTACACATCAAATTAGTTATAACATAATAAAGGACTCTGAAGTACCTACTCCTCACAGGTTTGGGGCTAATGAATGAGAAGAGAGGTTTTATTTTTTTTTTTGGGGCCATTATTTACCATCTTTCAGAATAGGCGATCTCCTCCTTAAAAGATAGGGGCTACACTGGAGCGCGGGTTACTTGTCCCCTTTCAAAAGCCCACTCTTCTTACACGCCCGCTTAAAGGCCCTACAAAGCATGTGCACCTGAACATGGTGGAGGAGATTCGGTGGAAAACAGGATTACCCCGGAGATTAGGGGAGACTTCTACAATCAACGACCACTGAAGTGTGTCTGTATGACACAGCAGCAGTCGTCGTCAGTGCTTCGCCAGCCACAGAAAAAAAGCAACCCCAACAATTCAGAAGCATAATTTCACCTATTCAGTAAATGTTTTCTTAGAGTATTGGTAACGTCAGAGCAAGCCAGCAACAGGATGTGGAAATCGTCATCCGAAAGTCCATGGAGGAGTGGGTGCCCTCTCAAGAAGATCCGAGCTGTTCCTGTTTCCCCAACCAGCATAGGGAGATATGGATAGATCTATTTATAAAATATAATACCCCCATTCCTAGTTCAGCAGCTGTGGAGAGGTGCTTCAGCGCGGGTGGGGACATCCTCAGGGCCAAGAGATCGTCCTTGAAGGAGGAAAGGTTTGATGACCTTCTTTTCCTCAAAGGAAATATGGACTTCCTGCAGGAAGTGAAACATGGACCACAAATACATGGAGGAGGAAGAGGAACTTTAGCTATGAAAGTATTTAACTATTTATGTAGTTAAAAAATTTAATATAAAAAAATTAATAAATCTGTTTTTCTTCCTTATAAAAGCATAAAAATGTAAAGGCATGCTTTCGTTATCGCGCAAAAGTTTACTTTGTAATTTATCGGTATCGCCGTAGGATAGCCGAATAGCCGCATAGTTATGCCGCACTGAGGTTTTCAAAAATGCAGTCGGATAGCCGACGACGCACTAGTTAGGTGGCAAAGCCGAATAGCCGATGACGGACCTCGAAAAATTATAGCCGCGCCCAGCTTTGGTAATAATGTATTGTAAAGTTAGGTAATTATAATAATAATAATAGTAATAATAATGATCTATTTAAACATAGTTAATTAAATCATTATTAATAATGATGTAGCTGCCCATAATAATAATGAGCATAAATAAAATTAAAAGAAAGAAAGACATAAGCGATTTTATTTATATTAACTTAATTAATAACAATTACAAATATGAAGAATTACCTTTAAGAATGACTAGCCTTTCAAACATATTATCAGATAGCTTGGATCTCTTGGGAGAGTGAATGTGACCCGCAAAGCTGAATAACCTTTCTACAGGGGTCGATGAAGGTAGTGGAGTATTGTAGTGCAAAAAGACTTTTTTTTTTAACAAAGGGATACCTATTAAGTGACTCTAGGGATCTGTCGTTATCCGTAAGGTATTTAAGCACTTTTATTTCTAGTTCATCTTTATTTAATGACCCGGGTGATGTAGATGACAACTCTCCGTAGTTCTAAAAAAGTCATTCTGGACTGCCTACCTCCAGTCAAATCCATACTTTCGTTAGGCTCTTGAGATGTTTTTGCTTAAACTCATTTCTGAAAGCCACGATTAGCATTTCCTGTTATACTTTTTTCCTATTTTCCTCTGTATTATATTCGGGTTTATGGCGAGCCATTGATTTTTTTGGTTAGGATTAAGAAATGAAGTTCGTGGGAGGAGAAACAATGACTACAAACCTTTAAGAAAAACTCCCGAATATCTATTCTCAGAAACCTGAAGCTAATGCTGTAAGAAGAGGATGAACATTAAGTAGAGACGTATTTAAAGCGATTTATTTTTTTTTCAATCACTAGCAATGTTGGAAGCAAAGTTCCATAAAAACAGCTTTTATCACCCTGTAGGCTATCTAATGCAACAGCAATTGGTTTTGAAATACTAAAATGTACTTTTCAAGAAATTCAGTTTTCAATGTCTTTGAAGCATAGGAGTGGCTGGATAAAAAATGGAAAGCAAAAGTTTGAAAGACTTGGAACTGACTGGTCATTAAAGAAGACCCCTTTTTTCCTCAATTAAAAAACCTCTCTATTAATTGCAACTGGTGCTACTGTGTTCAACAGTACCATTGAAAGGTCTTTTAGCACCCTTTGAAGAGTAAATACCTGGTTAAGAAACACAATAAACGAAGAAAGGCTTAATGGACTATGTTGGATAAGTCAACAAATATTTAGTAAAGTAAAAAATGAACGAATTGGAAACGCATATGTAATTGCGGAATTTCACTGAAGAATCCAGGCGTCTTCTATTGCTTAGTTTAGATTTAATATTAGTTTACCCTCCGGACTCAATACTCGCCAACCCCCATTAAATATTACTTTACGTTCTCTCAAGTAGATACTTTTTTTTACTCACACATCGTGACACATAAAATTTTTTAAATTATTTATATACTGTTTGTAGATTTGGTTATTGCCATTTAATTTAAGCCAAAATAACTTTTTTAATATTATTATATTTTTTTTATTTAGCCCTTTTGAAAAGGAAAAATGTGGAGTTAACCAACCCACGCCGTCTATTGGTCAGTGTGAGCAGGGACATAAATCACTCAACCTTTGCCAGCCTCCTAAGTCAAATCCTGCGTACACAAACACAAACACAGACTACACACACACACAACACACACACACACACATATTATATATATTATATATATTATATAGTTATATAATATATAGTATATATATAATATAATTATATATATAATATATATTTATAATATAATATAATATATTAGTATATATATATTATTATATATATGATTACAATTTTACAAACGCTCCCAGGAAGGGTCAAGAACCTTGTCAGCGGGGAAGCACTCTTTCCAAGATCTTTCCTCTATCCTTCCGAAACTCACATCTTCCCTCAGCTTCTTGCAATCGACGGCAAGATCCATGTCTTCGCAAATGGCTCCTCCATCGGAGCTTTCCCAATCTCTTCCTAGGTCTCCTCTTGGTCTCGTTTCCTCCGTTTCCACTCCCATCCTGTCTTTTTGGCTACTTTCCTTCTTGCAATCCTCTCGAGGGGTTTCCCCACTACTTCAATGTAAGCTTGCATCCATCTTAATTCAATATAGCCATTCACTCCGTATCTCCTTGCCTTATTCTTTCGTTTCTCTGACTGTCTCTTCTAGTCTTTTCCATTATCGCTTCTCAACACGATACATTTTCAACTTCTTGTGATCTTCTTTGTTGGATTCTACTATTCCCTCATTGTTTCGTACTCCATGTCTCTTTCTGTTCCTTAGTAGGTGGTATAATCAGTGTTACAACATCTTCAAGTCATATCATCCCTTTCACCTCCATACTCATTTGTCCACCTTCATACTCATGTTCTATCTTTCAGTATGGGAATACACTGCTTTATCTGCTTGCTTCCCCCCATACTGAATTCTATTCCTACTTATGGAATCTCTTTTGTACATTCCTCCCTCTCTGGTTTCAAAATACTCCACCAAATATTTACATTTCTCCACCGTCTTTATCTCAGTCCCTTCCTCAATTCTCAACTCTCTTCCTTCTTCTTCTCTACTGAACCACAATAAATCTCCGTCTTTTCTGCGTTTATAGTCAAGCCGGCCTCTCTCAGCCTTTTGGCAAAACATATCACT